>PVIJ01023357.1:0-14381 GCA_004024925.1 Scalopus aquaticus | reverse complement strand
AGCGCTGCGCTGTGGAGCTGTCGGCAGCGGTGACGCGAGTTCGACGCCCGGCTGGGGAGAATCCCACATGGCGCGGCAGACCTCTGTCCTGCCTTGCCCGCTGCTCCCCTCAGCAGTGTATTTCTGATCTGCCTGTTCTGCTACCCGCTCTGTCTCTTGTGAGCCCTCTTGCCGCCCCACACCTCTGGCCTGTACCCCAGCTTGTATGTATAAATAAAAAATAAATCTTATTTAAAAAAAAAAAAAAAAGAAAATATTCTCACAACTTTAAGGTTTTAGACACAAGCAAACATATGTTTTGTCAACTTTATAGATCCAAATGAAGAAAAATCAGGGACATACTCCTAACAACTCTTAAAAGACCACTTTCTGGTGCTATGTGGAACATCTAGTCTTCAATCCAAGACCCATTTCATAAATTAATTCCAAATCATTAACCGAGTTCCAATTCAATTGGGCTCATGACTCAGGTATGATGAGCTCAATTCAGTTAACCGAAAAAAAAAAAAATTTTTTTTTTTTTACATACAAGCTGGGGTACAGGCCAGAGGCGTGGGGCGGCGAGAGGGTTCACCAGAGACATAGTGGGGAGCAGAACAGGCAGATCAGAAGTACACTGCTGAGGGGAGCAGCCGGTGAGAGGTCTGCCCCACCATGTGGGATTCTCCCTGGCTGGGCGTTGAACTTGCATTGCGCGCTGCGGATAGCTCCACAGCGCAGCGCTCAACCGCTGCGCCACCGGGGAGGCCCCAGTTAACCGAAAATTTAAACTCGTGAAACTCACAAGCTTAGTCTTCAAAACTTATGCCAAGAAATTTCAATACTAAAATAATTTACTTTCTTTAAAAAGTTCAGAACATGCGGCATCTTTGAAAAACACTGTCAAGGAAACTCTAAAAATAAGAGTGGTAAATGTCCACATAAGCTATTAGCATTATAATTGCTGGGTTTTGGATTTTTTTTTTTTTTAAAGAATTCCACTCCAAAGCATTTGAGAGTTAGCTCACTTTGCCTTCCTTCAAGTTACACCTTCACTCTCCTTTTTGGCAAGAAAAAAGAAAACAGCTGCTTCTAAGATCTACCAGAGAGCCAACACCTCACCAAACAACACCATGACGCATTAACACTTAACTTTCAAAAACTCCATTTGCTCAAATTAAGAGCAAACTGATATTTACTGACATACCAGTTACCTAACAAGGAGAAATTAACAAAATAAGATAAATCTGTTTAAAAGCAGAGGAATTTTCAACTTGTGAATTCATGCAGATTGCCTTTTAAGCAGACAGCAACTCTTTATAGCACATTGCCTCCAAAAAACATAAGTTATATGTCACTTAAGACCAAAAAAAAAGGGTTAGGGCAATCAACATTTCAAACTAACACTTTTCAATATAAAGGCTTTTCAGACCAGTTGAAGCCTTCAAGATTGGTTCATACTTTCTACAGAAGTAGTTTATACTTGGGGAGGAGGGGGAGGCCCTACTTGAGATAGTGACCAGTTCATCAAAATAGGGCATATTGAAAATCCATTCTTCTCCATGTCCTCCTACCATTTCTCCCCAAACAATAAAAGTCACTCAAACCTAATACCAAGAGACACTGCACAGGCTACACCAGTTACCAGGAAAGAGAAGCAGAAGTGTTATTGTTGTTCCAGCCTTGTTCTAAAGGCAGCTACATGTGACTACTTCTGGTTCAGCCCACATTTAAAGAGAGAGGCCAAAGGAAACCAGAGCAGCAGGAAACAGGCAGGAGGGGCAATTACCGCAACCCTTTCCCATGGCCTCATTCCCATGCCACCACTTTCAGCTGTAATTCAGTCATAGCAAAAAACTCCTCCTCTGAATCTTTACAACTATTGAACTCAGAGGTCACAAGGAAGCAAACTAGGGAAATCAGAAAATATGGGAAAAAAGCCGGACAGGGATGGGGGAAATCTCAACACGTAAGGTAGCCATAGGGTGGAAAAATCAGAAGGCACACATTGGAAGCAAGCAGAGGAGCAGGGTAGGAAATTAATCACTTCTGCCTAGTGATAAAACAATACCATCAATGGGAGGATAGTCCAAGCCTAGGGGCCCTGCAGGCAGGTAAGAGATAGTGGAGAGTGGAATTTACTCCCTTCCCTTTGGATAAGAATCATCCTAATCCAATGCCTGAGATACAGTTCACCTTCAACTTTATCGGACAAATTGACTCTAAAAACTAGCAATGCATAATTCATGGCAAAAAGTGAGGCACACACCCTTGATTAAAAAGTGCTATCATAATGTAAGAAAAAATTTTAAAGTGGGTTCGCCCAATAAGTTAATTACATAACCGTTAAATAAAAGATTATCTCTGAATACCTTATGAAGACCTTAAAATGTTTTCAACTGTTAGGTTACAAGGTGCTGAAGAAAGACAATAAGCCAAAATACTGCCAAGACTATTATACTTTGGATGTACACTGAAACAATACTACAGAGGTCGTATTAAACTATAGGATTGTGTCAAACAGGAAATAACAGAAATGGTGAGGGGGTAAACTCCTACACAGAACAAGGATAACAGGCCGGAGTGATGGTCCTTGAGCTGCCTGGACAAATAAGTAGATGGAAAACTCATGTTTGAAAAGATAGGAAAGTCAAGGGAGAAAGCGATTCAGAGGCAAAGAAAGCTGAGATGTAATACATTAACGAAAGAACACTCTGAATATGCAATGTAACAGAACGCTCTTTCACAAAGCGCTCCCAAACCTACACTTAAGAAGAGTACAAACTGTGTCACAATCACAGGGCTGAGGAGGAAAACTGAGTCCCAAGAGTCAGACCAAAGCCTTCCAGATTGAAAAGATGAAGCAGAATTGAACTATGCCTCCGGGTAAATTGGGAAAAGCTAGAGAGCGCAGAAGTTGGGCTCTGAGAGGTCCACTGCCAGGACTAGCGACAGGCGCGAAAGCGGAAAGGTGGTGAGGATGGTGAGCGACAGCGTGGCGCGGGAGCTCTGCCGGACAAGCAGGGAGGGACAGAGGTGGGAGAGAAAACCACACCCTCCAGGGCAGAAACCGAAGGGGGGGAGGGGAAGGCGCCCCCTGGGGCTGGGTGGGGTCGGGCCCACAAGGACCGGGTGAACAGGGAGGGGCACAGGGCTGCCGGTCGGGGAGACGAAGGAGGGCCCCGGGGCCTGGGCAGACTGAGGACGCGTGAAGCCGGCGAGAAAAGCTCGGCCCGGTCCTCACGGGTGGGCACTGGGGCAATATGAAGGCAGCAAGAGAAAAGACGAGTTGGCCCCAGGACTAGTAAGCGCACAGTGCAGAGCTCAGGACTCTGGGGAAGGAAAGAGAGAGAGAGAGTGCCAATTACCGCTGCTGTTCTAGCTGGAGTTGGGACCCGCCGCCGCCGCCGCCGCCGCCGCTCGTTACCTGCCAATGTGCCTCTTACAAAGCGGCGGCGGCGGCAGAGGCGGCCCGTCCCGTCACGTGACAGTCGCGTCACGGGTAGGGGTGGAGCCACAACACGTAGCTAGCGCGCGGCTCATATGCCCGCCCAAAGAGCGCGTAGCTTCCGATCCCAGTTCCCCACCCTGCCGGGCCAACATCGCTAAGGAGGGGGTGGTAAAGGGAAGGCGCAAAGAAGGGAGACTTTATGGGATATCCCCTACTCGGAGTTATCAGGGTACTCCTACCCACCGCATCCAGGAATGCTCACAACTGCAGCTGTTGTCACGCTGTGATGACCTCACAAGGCAACACAAGTCGCTCCCTTGTGGATGCAGTCCTCTCCTCACGTGACGTAGTCCAACCACTCAAGGCGTGCCCAGCCTCCCAGACGTTGCTTTAGCGGACTACGACTCCCAGCATGCTGCACGGCAAAGGCACCCACCGCCGCACTCTTCCCTCGCGGGTGCCTGAGTGGTGCGTCTGTGACTTACTGCCCAGGGAAGACCGAGAGGGGAAATGGACAGGGCCCGCTTCTCAGAGTAGTACCAGTAGGTAGCGCCTCACAGGTGGCAGAGCGTGGTTCCTGCTGGGAGGTGTAGTCCTGGCGTGTGGTGGGGTTCCCGGGCTCGCGCTCCGCCCCGCTCCCTGCGCGGGAAAATCCCAACGGCTCGCCGCGATACCCACGGCACCCAGCAGGCTTCGAGAGGAACCTCCACAGAGATGAAGGGCCTGGCGACTTCGGTCTTGTGAAATGTGGGATCGAGTTCTGCATTCCCAAGCCCCTTCTGCTTGAAACGACTAACATTTCTGGAACGTCTATTCCATATCAGCCCCTTATACAAGTATTTTTCTTTTTTCCTTTTATTGTGGTTCAGTTTACATTTTGTAGGTTTCTCGTGTACAGCTTCTCACCTCAACATCTGTATATGTATATGTGTACATAGAAAACCATTTTAATTAAAGCATAACCCTTTGAAGTAGGGGTTGCCCCGGGTTTAAGGACAGAAATTAATAACCCTCCACTGAAAAAGATCTGACCTGACTCCAGGAATTAAGCAGGAGGAGGTAATGGCAATTGTAACAGTGTTTTAGGATTAAGGGTCTCCCTGGTGGCGCAGCGGATAAGCACTGCACTGTGGAGTTGTCGGCAGCCTCAACGTGAGTTCGATGCCCGGCCAGGGAGAATCCCACCCAGTGCGGCAGAACTCTCCTGCCTTACTGTCTGCTCCCCTCAGCAGTGTATTTCCGTCCATCTGCCTGTTCTGCTCCCCACTCTGTCTCTGGTGAACCCTTTCACCACCCCATGCCTCTGGCCTGTACCCCAGCTGGTATGAATAAATAAATAAATCTTGAAAAAAAAAGAATTTAAAGTATTTGCTCTCTGGCCTATTCGCTCCTCAAAGGCAGTATGCAGGGCTGATTAAATTTACTGACTTGGGAGTCACCCGGACTCTACCTCCATCCCTGTGATAACACCAAGTCGTGAAAAGTGAGAGTGTGTAAAGTGCCTGTTTGGCACATAGTAAACCCTCAATAAATATTACCAGTCATTTTCACACCTTGTATGTACGCTCTGGGTCTAAGTAAGGTGGGAAAGAGCATTTACTTGTGTAGGGTATTATGCTAATTACTAAGTAACTTGCTAGTTACTGAAAGACTGGTAGAAAAACAATTGAAATCTTAATGCTCCTGCTCAGTACAAGGGAAGTCTTTGTTATTCATCGGAATTGATCAAAGAATGCTCTGGCTGTACTTAAACAAATAGAATTTATTATTATGACTATTCATATGTAGATGTAGCTTATCTCTCCCCTCTAGAATGAGCTCAAATAGTGTTGGGACAAATCAGTCTTCTCATTGTATCCCTGTTTTATAAAAATGTGTGGGAGAATCAAAGACTAAAAACCACCTAGAAAGGCAAAGACTTAATGGAATGTGCAAAATTTTGTTGTTGGTTTTTTTGTTTTTTGTTTTTAAAGATTTATTTATTTATGCATACAAGCTTGGGTACAGGCCAGAGGTGTGGGGTGGTGAGAGGGTTCACCAGAGAGGCCCTGGAGCAGAACAGGCAGGTTGAAGGAAATACACTGCTAAGGGGAGCAGTGGGCGAGTTTGGAGAGATCTGCAGCGCCATGTGGAAATCTCCCCAGCTGGGGGTTGAACTCATTTCGGCACTGTGCTGACAGCTCCACATCGCAGCACTTCACCGCTGCGCCACCAGGGAGGTCCCAAAAGTGCAAAATTTCGTAAGGAAATAGACAAACCTGATGAGAATTGTCTCTGAGCTGTGGGAGGAAGTGTTTGTAAATGAGGTGTCTAGTCAAAAGAAACTATAACAGTAATGTTTAATTTTTTTTAAAGATTTATCTATTTATGCATACAAGAACTGGAGTGTAGGCCAGAGGTGTGGGGTAGTGAGAGGATTCACCAGAGACAGAGTGGGGAGCAGAACAGGCAGATTGACTGAAATACACTACTGAGGGGAGCAGCAGGAGAGACAGAGAGGTCTGCTGTGCCATGTGGGAAGCTCCCTGGCAGGGGATGAAACTCATGCTGCAGTGGCTGTGGATAGCTTCATAGTGCTGAGACTTAACCCATTGCACCACCAGGGAGGCCCTATAATGTTTAATTTTTTTAAGTGGAGAAGGTGCTGGTGCTTTATGAAAAATTAACTTTAAGAAAGATCACCAGATACCATAGTTAGGTTTGTCACATTTTATGAGCTATGTCACCTCTCCAGGCCTCACTTGCCTCTTCTATTTCTAGGCCAGGCATACTATGCTCAGTGCTTTCATTAAATCATTCAGCAAGGGAGACCCTGGCTGTCAGGGTATCCTTTAATACGGTTAAAAACTAAGCTCCAGGGCCTCCCTGGTGGCGCAGCGGTTGAGCGCTGCGCTGTGGAGCTGTCAGCAGTGCGAGATGCAAGTTCGATGCCCTGGCCCCGGAGAATCCCACAGGGTGCGGCAGACCTCTCCTGCCTCACCTGCTGCTCCCCTCAGCAGTGTATTTCTGATCTGCCTGTTCTGCTCCCCATTCTGTCTCTGGTGAACCCTCTCGCCGCCCCATACCTCTGACTTGTACCCCAGCTTGTATGTATAAATAAAATAAATCTTTAAAAAATAAAAAAAAAAAACTAAGCCCCGATTCCTTGCCCAGTAGGAAGGTTTGGGAGACTTTAGTACAGGAAATTGATTAGGTTACCTTGGGAACCAGGCCATAAAACTGTTCACTTTGACCATGAATGTGGAAGCAGGGCCAAGAAACATTCTATGTCAAAAGTCAACACCCAGCACCAGACATCCCAGCATATAACTGGCCCAAAGCAACTCCCACAGTCAAGACCTACTCCCAGGAAAACAGGTTTTTTTTTTTTTAAGATTTATTTATTCATACATACAAGCTGGGGGTACAGGCCAGAGGCATGGGGTGGCGAGAGGGCTCACCAGAGACAGAGTAGGGAGCAGAACAGGCAGATCAGAAACACACTGCTGAGGGGAGCAGCGGATGAGGCAGGAGAGGTCTGCCGCACCATGTGGGATTCTCCCCGGCTGGGCATCGAACTCACATAGCACGCTGCCGACAGCTCCACAGCGCAGTGCTCAACCGCTGCGCCACCAGGGAGGCCCAGAAAACAGGTTATAATAGGGAACCTCAAATCCATCTTTCTGGACAGACCTCTCCAGTCTTGTCTTGCCCTCTGCTCCCTTGCAAGTAATTTCAAGAAATCTCCCTTTTCTGTTCACTCTGTCTCTGGTGAATTCTTTCACCCCTGCACCTCATACTTCACCCTGGTATTTTTTCACACTACAAAGTCCTGGGACTTAGAATCACAAAAATAAAAAATAAAGGCATCAAAATCTTGAAACCTCACTGAGAGTAAAGTTATTAGAACCAGGAAGCAATAGACCCAGCCTCTCATAATCATCTTCCCTACTGGGTAGGTCACTACCACCCTTTTCCACTCTGAGACAATTGACACAACCTTTAACTGCAAATATCACCATCCCTTTCACCAGTTTTGTTTGCTTAAGTGGTCTCTAAGCTGGACTAAAAAAGTAAGTGTGATGGAAATTATACTGGGAAAGTTCTCGGAAACCAGCGTTTTGCCTGTATAGATGGCAGGCAATAAGGTATCTGGATGAAATCATTCTTGAATTGGGCCAAGTCTCAGAAAGAATTAGTAACAGTGACTAATATTTAGGAAGATACAATCAAGGTGTATAAACTCCAAAGCAGATTTTTCACGATCTAAATAAAACTAATCACAAGTCAAATCTAATCTACTCAAAGTAAAATAAATTATTGTAATCAAATACATAACAACCTGCCTAAAAACTGTATTAACCGAGAGGGAATTATCTATGTAGTAAAAAAAAAAAAAAAAACATCTGACAGAGATCTGAGGACTACAGCAAGGGGGAGGAGGAGGAAGGGCAAACAAAGTAGGGAAGGGAAGAACACAAGGAACTGTGGTGATAGATCACAGGTGCTATGGTGGTGGTAGAACTACAAGAACTACACCTGAGGGGAGAAACCAATCACTGTACAAAAATGAACAATGTAAGAAAATAAATGGGGCCTCCCTGGTGGTGCAAGGAGTTGAATCTCAGCCTTGTAAGCTATTGGCAGCCACTGCAGCACCAGTTCAATACCCCGCCAGGGAAATTCCCACATGACTCAGCAGCCCTCTCCTGCTTCGCCCACTGGTCCCCTCACAGTGTATTTCAGTGAATCGGCCTGTTCTGCTCCCCACTCTGCCTCTGGTGAATCCTCTCAACAACCCACACCTCTGGCCTACACCCCAGCCCTTGTATGAATAAAAAAATAAACCTTTAAAAATTTTTTTTAAAAAGAAAAGAAATAGTGCTCTTCTTCTCACAAAAATTTTCCCTTTGCAAAGCAGCAGCAGCAGCTCTCCTAACCACCTGTGACTATGCAGGAGCCTCTCTTTCTCCTTTCGCTAATAAATTTTTCCTAATAAACCTGTCCTTTTAAACTGTAAAAATAGCGCCTCCCTGGTGGCTCAAGGGGTTAAGTCACAGCACTATGAAGCTATTGGCAGCCACTGCAGCCTAAGTTTGATCTAGCCAGGGACCTAACCCACATGGTACCCCAGACCTCTCCTGCCTCTCCCACTGCCCCCCTCAGAAATGCATTTCAGTAGATCTGCCTGTTCTGCTCCCCACTCTGCCTCTGGTGAATCCTCTCACCACCTCCCCCCACCAGCACCTCTAGCCTACACCCCTGCTCTTATATGCATAAATAAATAAATCTTTAAAAGAAAGACACATAAGATAATCTTTTAAAATAAATCAAAATTTTTAAAAAGGTAAATTTTGAAAATAAAAATAAGTTAATTAAAAAACACACACTGCGGGCCTCCCTGGTGACACAAGGTGTTAAGTCTCAGCACTATGATTCTATCAGCAGCCACAGCAGCACGAGTTAGATCCCTGGCCATGGAGCTAGCTCACATGGTGCAGCAGACCTCTCCTGTCTTGCCCGCTGCTCCCCTCAACAGTGTATTTCAGTCAATCCACCTGTTCTGCTCCCCATTCTGTCTCTGGTGAATCTTCTTAAACCACACACACACCTCTGACCTACACCCCAGTTCTTGTATGCATAAATAAATAAATCTTTAAACACACACACCTGGGCCTCCCTGGCAGCGCAGGGGTTAGAATCTCAGCAATATCAAGCTATCATCATCCACTGCAGCATGAGTTTAATCCCCTGCCAAGGAGCTAACCCACATGATGCAGCAGACTTTTGTCTCTCACCCACTGCTCCCCTCAGCAGCTTATTTCAGTAGACCTCTGGGTTCTGCTCCCCACTCTGTCTCTGGTGAATCCTTCACCCCCCCCCACCTCTGGCCTACACCACAGCTCTTGTATGCATAAATAAATAAATATTTTAAAATAAATTAATTAAATAGATCTTTAAAGACTCTTCATCTATTAAAAAAATAAATAAAATCTTTTTTAAAAATTATAAGAAACTTGCTATCAGGAAAAATTTATTTGATTATACTAGTACTTACATAGCCTTTGTCAGTGGTTAAAGCTTGGGTTCTAGAGGAATCCAGGAATGCCTGGATTCTAGACAAAGGTCAGCAAAGGACAACTCATGAGCCAAATCTACCCCACATCCTGTTTTTGTACAACTCCTAGCTAATAATAGCTTTTAGATTTTTAATGACATTTTGAAAAAAATATTTTGTGACACTACCAAACTTTTATGAAATTCACATTATAGTGTCTATTAACTGCTATTTGAACTCAGCCATCCATATTCCTCTATATTGTCCATGGCTGCTTTTGAGCTAGAGAGATTAGAGTTCCATATAGCTCACACAGCCTACAATATTTACTGCCTGGTCCTTTATACAAAAGTTTACCAAGCCCTGTTCGAGAAGAATCTAACTTAATCTCATCCTGCCTTACTTTTCTCATTTGCAAAATGAGGGAAAAAATAACTACCTCAAAACCCCAGTGCGGGCCTTCCTTGTGGTCTAGGGGTTAAGTCTCAGTGTTATCATCACTATGGCCTAAGTTCAATCCTCTGGCCAGGGAACTAACCTACATATGGTACAGCAGACCTCTCCTGTCTCTCCCACTGCTCCCCTCTGCAGTGTATTTCAGTAGATCCACCTGTTCTGCTCTTCTCTCTGTCTCATGAATCCTCTCACCTCAGACCGCACCCTCCCCTGCACCTCTGGCCTGTACCCCAGTTCCTCTATGCATAAATGAATAAAATAAGTTCTTTTTTTTAAAGTTTTCTCTTTTAAAAATTTTTAAAGATTTATTTTGTGCATTTATGTATAGAGGAACTGGGGTGCAGGCCAGAGGTGAGGGGGTGGGGTTTGCAGAACAGGGTGGGGGAGGTGAGAGGACTCACCAGAAACAAAGTAGGGAGCAGAACAGGTGGATCTATTGAAATACACTGCTGAGGGACCAGACAGGAGAAGATTAGCTCCCTGGCCCTGATGGAACTCATGCTGCAGTGGCAGGCAATAGCTTGATAGTGCTGAGACTAACCCAGTGCCACCAGGGAGGCCCGAATAAATAAATCTTAAAAAAAAAAATGAACCCAAGTGCACAAATGGGACATCGTTGTTTTTTTTCTTAATCCTCACTTTTTTTTTTTACTTTTTTTTTATATTCTCCCAGATTCCTTTTATTTTTTATTATTAAAGCTCCCTGGTGGCACAATGGGTTAAGGCTCAGCCTATTAATCTATCCACAGCCAATACAGCACCAGTTCAATCCCCAGCCAGGGAGATTCCCACATGGTGCAGCAGACCTCTCCTGTGAAAACAAGAGGGTGAAGACCACTTCGGGCTGTGACTAAGGCTATGTACGGTAAACAAAAGAGTCATCAGGTTTCTCTGCTCTCCCCTCAATGATAGACCTCTGCAAGCCTACATGTGTTACAGGGCAGGGAGAGGGGCACCCTCAAAACCCCCAGACCTGCCCTGTTCTAAATAGGTTCTGCCATCCGCCGCATCAATACAAAACATATAGGACCTTTTGTGGAAACAGACTTTAATACAGTTAGAAAAGACAGAGAAGACAAAGAATGTACTTTTAAATCAAGCACCCAAAGTTATCCAGACCCTCGTGGGTAAAAGTCCACCCAAATAGGATTGGTCCAAAGGTAGTCTCGAAAGCCTGCCACAAGTATAAAACAGCTTTCAACAAGGACCCATACAAAAGGGTCAGAAACAGTCAGACAATTCTGAGAGGAACAGAGCAAAAAAACCCAAAATCAACACAGCCATCATTAACTTCCCCACGGGTCTCTCACCCACATCCACTTCAATTAGTCCAGGCCAGTTCATTTTCTCTACAAGTCTCTCTGCTCCATGTGCCTCTTCTGACTTTCCATCCTTCTTCCTTCTCCTCCTGTCTTCTCTTCTGTGTGATCTGTATCTCGTGTCCTCTTCTCCAGCTTTTTATCTCCTGCTCAGCTCCACCCTTCAGTTCCCAGTAATCCTCTCTTCCAAAATGAGGGCATTAAGGGATTAGTGGCTCCTAGTGTCTTGATCTCTTTGATCTGAGGTGGGGGTCCATAAACCTATCTATGGAGTTTGTTGTAGATGTCCTTTCCCCCCGCCCCCACCCCGCAACACATGTATACCTAATGGCAGGCACCTGGAGTAGGGTGTGGGCTTTCGTGAGTGGGTACACCTGAGCTAGAGACTGGGCTTATAGGCAGTGGCAGCGGCAGCGAGCAGAGGACTGTTCAGAGTGTAGTAGCGAGGCCATGAGAGAACACCAGAGAGCCCAGAAAGAGTGAAGATTGGCAGGAGGCTGGGAGGCCTACCAACCTGCCCTGTACCTATCTGCCCCACAAAAAAGACCATTAGATAGTTGGGCCTCCCTGGTGGCAAAACGGGTTAAGTCTCAGCCTATGAAGCTATTCAGAGCCACTGCAGCACAAATTCAATCCCTGGCCAGGGAGATTGCCACATGGCGCACAGACCTCTCCTGTGTTGCCCACTGCTCCCCTCAGCAATGTATTTCAGTATATCTGCCTGTTCTCCCCACTCTGTCTCTGGTGCTGCTCTTACCCCACACACACACACCTCTGACCTGCACCCGAGTTTGTATGCATAAATAAATCTTTTTTTTTTTTTAAAGACCATTAAAAGCCTAAAAAAGCCACAGAGGGCTCCAGGACTCCTTTCACCCGTCTGTGCAGCTCCACAGACAACCTGCTCCCTGGTGTCTTCCTGCCCCTACAGGCTACCAGGAGGGGGATGTAGTGGAGTGAGAGCAAAGGGGAAAATGGGGCCCAGTGGAGGATTCCTGGGGTTTTGGTGGTGGGTATAGTAAAATAACAGGCAATTGAAGAGGTATAAATCTATCCCCTAAGACATATACTGTGATGTAAATCAACAGTACCTCGATAAATATAATTTTTTAAAAATCTACTCTATACTTTGAAAAAAGTAAAAAAAAAAAATAGCTGTTTATTCTCAAAGCCTCATATCTGGTTCATTCTACCTGTCCCCTTTTATTTCTCGCTCCTACCTATTGGATTCCCTCTATTCCTATATCCCAAGATCTTCATTATTCTACACCCTCACTATCTCCTCAATAACTGTCTTTCCATGGTTAGGTCTCATCTCCTCTCTAGCCCACATCTCCAGGGAGTCCCATCCCTCAGTAACGATCCCAGTTTCTCAGTCCTATTAACTTTTTATGTGTGTGGGCCTTGCTATTTCAACAGAGTATAAATTAGCAACAAATTGTGTGTTGTACTTGTTCTAAATTCCTTCATGGTCTTTTCCTCACAGAATTTACAGAAGATGACACTCAGTAAATACTTATGGTTTAAAGAGAAGGGAAGGAAAACTAGTATTTATTGAGCGCAGATGAAGTACCAGGCCCAATGTAAGAAGTTTTGCAAAATTTTACTTTCCACAGCAACTCTGAAACATTATTTTTATCACCATCTCTCTCCTCAAAAAGATTAAATTCGGGCCTCCCTGGTGATGCAGTAGTTAAGTGCTGCGCCATGCAGCTGTGGGCAGCGAAGAGAGTTCCACACCGGGCCAGGGGGAGTCCCACGTGGTGTAGCAGACCTCTCCTGCCCTGCGCGCTGCTCTCCTCAGCAGTGTATTTCCGTTGCTCTGCCTGTTCTGCTCCCCACTCTGTCTCTGGTGAACCCTCTTGCCGCCCCATGCCTCTGGTCTGTACCCCAGCTTAAAAAAAAAAAAAAAGGGAAGAAAGATTAAATTCAAAATCATACTGCTGCCAAATTGCAAGGTCAGGATTCAAACACAGGTCTCCATAACTCCAAACATGGTGCTTTATTTCTGCAACATTGTTAGTGTTTTTACCTCTCCCTCAGGGACACCATCCCCCTCCCAGTTTCTGAGACAGGATTAAGCCTTTTAATGTCTGCACTTCTATCACTTAGTAAGCATACCTAATAAATATTTTTAAAATTAAAAGTGATGCTTTCAAGAGTTATCTTGTCTTACATATCTACCTTTTGCTTACAAGGGGTATGTAGAAACCAATACACACCCATCTGCATGTCCAAATTAGAATTTAGCAAGTTCTAGAGATGGAAGTTGTATGCGACAAGTTTGACCTTAGGTTTATTATATGCTCACTATGAGCCCAGGTCTGTTCTGAGTACTGTAAACAATTAAAAAAAAATTCATGACACAATGCTTCACTACAGTAGGTGATAAATAAATATGTCTACTGAGAAGAGGAAGTTAGACTAGGGAAAAGATGAGCACCCAGATATTCCAGGAAAGCAGGGGCAATTGTGGCAATAATAGCAGAGTGGAAATAAAGACAAGGTAGGTTCAAAGACCAGTTTGGCTGAAGGGAGGACTCTGGGGATTGTTGCAATGGAAGTTAAGTTTTAGAGGTGAGTAGCAGCCTATTATATAGTGTCTCAAATAGAGTTGGAATGTCAATAGGGTCTCTACAAACAGAAAAATCCTCTTTAAAGGCATGGAGGAATTAAGCTCTATGGGTGGGACGACAGGTGGGAGGGCAGATATTTTAGATGGAGAAGCCACCCCCTCAAATCCTCTGCTGATATGACACCAGTTCTGTAAACTTGAGGTCAGCTGTGGTCACTAAAGAATTTCACTGAGAAGTCCCTTGCCACCTCAATTTTAAATTACTTGAGAAAACTTAAGTAAAACTTTCTTGTTGAGCTTCCGAGAACATACACATGGTAGCAGAAATCTGCTCTGATGAGGATAATTCCCAGTCTGGCTGTGGAGGAAAATGTACCTCCCACAGCACACTAGGGAGGGAAGGAGGGGGCTCAACAACCTGTTCAGCCCAGATCTTCCTTAACATTCCCCCAGCCAAATGCTAATCTCCCCACAGCTTGGGCCCTGTTCCGGGCCAAAGATAGTTCACTATGGCCTTTTGCAGGGGCAGAATGGCTACACCTGTTGGCTTTTTTTTTTTTTTTT
>PVIJ01023356.1:0-14367 GCA_004024925.1 Scalopus aquaticus | reverse complement strand
AGGGGAATACAAAATGTAAAAGACATAAATAACAATAAAAATATATATTTATAAAAAAACAAAAAAATTTGAAGGAAGGAAAGAAGGAAGGGATTTCTGCCATTGATACTTAGCTAAAATGGAAGCATTTGGGATGTGCTCTTTCCTATGACACCTGACATCATACCATTTAGACAGCAGATCTTGCTTCTCCACCTCTGAGCTGAGTCATGCAGATCCATTGTATTTTTAATGAGTTATCAAATCGTTCAAAGGTAGTTCAGGATTTAACCCATCAATTCACTTACAGGATCCATTTCAACAACACAAATGGAGACCAACATAGATATCTAAATATTTACAGTTATGAGTCAAGCTAATAACACATTTTTAGGGTTGCTATATCTTCTTAGGGAATTCACCTCTTTGTCATTAACTAATGATCTTTATGCTTGACATATTTCCTTGTTTTGCGATAACTTTCCTTGAAGTCTACTTTGAGAATAATATAACTATTGCAGCTTTCTTTTAACTAGGATTCACATGGTGTATCTTTCTTTATCCCTTTACTTTTAGCCTTATTCTTCACATTTAAAGTGGGTTTCTTGTGGACAACATGTATTCGGATCTTGATAGCGTCTCTTTTGAAATGTGTTTAGGGTGTTCATGTAAAATGATTATTAACATCGTTGCATTAATATCTACCATGTTTTAAACTCTTTTCTATATTTGTGCTGGCTTTTTAATCCCAAATTTCTCTCTGCCAGCTCTGGTTTTAATTGAGCATTCTATTCTGTAAGATTCTCTGTAATTTCTTCACTCAGCATGTGTTTTTTTTTTTTAATATATATTTTTATTGTTATTTATGTCTTTTACATTTTGTATTCCCCTTGGCCCACCACCAATTCACCCGTGATCCATCTCCATGGTCCCTTGTGTTCTTTTCTATTCCATTTTGTGCGATTTTCCTTCCCTCCCTCCGCCTCCCCCCACCCCGCCCCCGCTGATTGTCTCTCTCCTATTTGGTTTCCTTATAGTCCTGTTATAAGGGAAACCATTCGATATTTTTCTCTTTCTTTCTGGCTTATTTCACTGAGTATGATCCCCTCTAATTTCATCCATGTCGCTGCAAATTGCATGTGTTTATCTTCTTTCCATGCTGAATAGTATTCCATTGTGTATATGTACCACATCTTCTTGATCCAATCATCTATTTTTGGACATCTGGGTTGCTTCCATACCTTTGCTATTGTGAACAGTGCTGCAATGAACATACGGGTGCATGTATCATTTCGGCTCTTCTACACTGCTGGTGGGAATGTGAACTGTTCTAATCACTATGGAAAGCTGTATGGCGATTCCTCAAACTGCTAAACATGGAGCTTCCATACGACCCAGCAATCCCATTTTTGGGAATTTACCCAAAGGATACTAAAGCATGTGGTTTTATATTTTTCAATAACAGTTTTATTGAAGTATAAGTTACATATCACACAATTAATTAGTCTTTTTAAGGTGTAAAAATAAAAGGTTCTTTGTATATTCAGAGTTGCCTGACCATCACCACATCATTTTTAGAACATTTCATCACCCCTAAAAGAAACTTAGCACCTACTAACAGTCATTCCCCACTTCTACTACCACTCCCCCACCCAGCTTTAGATGACCACTGGTCTATTTCCTGTCTCTACAGATTTGCTCATTTTGGGCATATGTATGGAATCATATAATTTGTGTTCCTTTGTGGCTGGTTTCTTTCAATTAATATAACTTTCCAAAGTTCATCATGTTGTATCCTATGTCAGTACTATTTGCTATCTATTATTATGACAAATAATATTCCATTATATGTATATGCCAATTTTTATTTAACTATTCATCAGTTGACTTTTGGCTTGTTTCTTCTTTTGGCTATTGTAAATAATGCTGATATGGACAGTTGTTGAGGAAATAAAAAAAAGTTATCTCCCATTCTACAATCCCAACAGAAATGTATGAGGGTGCAAATTTCTCTACATCCTTTCCAACATTTATTATTATATGTCTTTTTTAATATAGCCATGTTAGTTACTAAAATGGTGTCTTATTTCGATTTGCCTTTCCCTAATGGTTAATGATTTTGAGCATCAGTTCATATGCTTATTGGTCGCTTATATATTTTATTTTGGAAAAGATCTATTCAGATGTTTACCCATTTTTAATGGGGTTATTTGTCTTTTTGCTTTTAAGTTGTATCTTTTTTAAAAGCTAATTAATTTATTCTTGACTGAGGCAATAGTGGGTACCCCATCAGCTATTACCATCATAGTGAGTTGTATCTTTTATATTTTAGAAACAAGTTCCTCATCAGATATATGGTTTTCAAATACTACGTCCCACTATTGTATTGTCTTTTCATTTTCTTGATGGTGTCTTTTGAAATACAAAATTTTAGATTTTAATTGAAGTTTTAGACATTTAATTCATATATTTTTCTTTTGTTACTTGTGCTTTTAATGCTCTATCAAAAATACTATCTCTAGTTCAAATTAATGAATATGCCTATGTTTTTCTCTAAGCTTAATTTTTTTGTGTATTTCATTTAGGTTTTGATTGACTTAAAGTTGTGTGTGTGTGTGTGTGTGTGTGTGTGTTGTACAAGGTAGGGGCCCAACTTTGTTGTTTAAAGGTGGATATCCAGTTGTCTCAGCACTATTTTTTTTCAAAGGACTATGAGTTGTTTATAATCCTTTGTGAAAAAAACAGATTAATAAAGAGAATCAAGAAGCATGAACTGAATATGATATGTTCAAGGAACTTTAAGTAGTTTGGTGTAAGCCAGGCCATATTATATGTGTAAGGAATATTTAAAATAATAGAACTAGAAACTGGAGAGGTGGTAGGTATCAAAAGACAAAGGTCCTATGCAACATTTAATGTAACATTTAAAGTTACATTAGTTCATTTGTGTCTTATTTTTAAGTCCATAGCGTTTAGCACAGTGCCTTGTAAATAGAAGGTGCTTAATAAATGTTTATTGAATGAACGAGGGAAGGGAAGGAAAATTGAAATTATATAATTAAGTTAAATTTGGATTGATACTTCACATTTCTATTAAGAAATATGAAAAATGCATTCTAATTTTTTTTATATTTCTATTGAAGGAACTGCATTGTAACTGTATGTTTCAGCTGTGCATCATTATAGACCTGTCATCCTATGAAAACTATCTACATGTGTTAGATGAGGATTTGTCAGGTTTTCTAAAAATGGTCACATATAGTTCTAAAATATTACATAGTTCTAAAATATTCCTTTATCATAGATAAAGGAAGTAAGACTTTACAGAATTTCAGGAAATTGTTCCTATTTAAATGTTACTTTACTGGGAGAGTTAAAATTCATTCCTCATTTAGCAACCTTTCTTTCATATACCACTCCTCAGTTTTTGAGGGATGATTATTTTTGATTCTCATTAACTATTAATAGCAACTGCTATCCTGAGTTTTATGCTCCTGATGTTTGATTATATCAACAGATGATGTTCAAATGCTTAGTGTCCTATAGACCTACTGCAAACATTCTTGTAGTAAGTGACATAGGAGAGAATTTACTCAGAGGGAGGAGATGAAATTATTTCAGAGAAGCATGTGAATCCCATGATGAATTTGCCCATTTTTTCTCAGCAGGTTGACTTACCAGGTCATATCAAGCAGATGAATCCAGCAAATCATTCCCACGTGACTGGTTTTGTGCTACTAGGGCTCTCGCAGGTATGGGAGCTTCGACTCCTCTTCTTCATTGTTTTCACTGTTGTGTATCTAATGACAGTAACTGGAAATCTACTCATTGTGGCTATAGTGACCTCTGACCCACGCTTGCACACAACCATGTACTTTCTCTTAGGTAATCTTTCTTTCTTAGACTTTTGCTACTCTTCCATTACTGCACCTAGGATGCTGGTTGACTTACTCTCAGCAAACCCCATCATTTCCTTTGGTGGCTGCCTGACTCAGCTCTTCTTTTTCCACTTCATTGGAGGGATCAAGATCTTTTTGCTGACTGTCATGGCGTATGACCGCTATGTTGCCATTTCCCAGCCCCTGCGCTACATGATTATTATGAATCGGACTGTCTGTGGGCTCCTCATGGCAGGCTCCTGGGTGGGGGGTTTCATCCACTCCATTGTACAGATTGGACTGACTGTGCAGTTGCCATTCTGTGGACCTGACAAGCTAGACAACTTTTACTGTGATGTGCCCCAGCTGATTAAATTGGCCTGCACAGATACCTTTATCTTAGAGCTTCTGATGGTGTCTAACAATGGTCTGGTGACTCTGATGTGTTTCCTGGTGCTGCTGGGATCATACACAGCCCTGCTAGTCATGCTCAGAAGCCACTCACGGGAGGCCCGCAGCAAGGCCCTATCTACCTGTGCCTCCCATATTTCTGTGGTGACCATAATCTTCGTGCCTTGCATCTACATCTATGCAAGGCCATTTCGGACCTTCCCCATGGACAAGGCAGTTTCTGTGCTGTACACAATGGTCACTCCCATGCTGAATCCTGCCATCTATACCCTGAGAAACAAGGACGTCATCATGGCCATGAAGAGGTTGTGGAGGAGGCAAAAAGATATTCTTGTTCCCCTGGAGCACTGACCCTGAGATTAGCAGAAGCAGGACCTGAGAATCTGGGAGCTGCTTCAGTGTACAACCTTTTTCAGAGGACTCACAAAGTAACTAAAGCTAGTTGTCTTCTGCTTCTCTAGCATTCCTGACCTCAGACAAGTTCTAGTGACCTAAACTTTTAGTCAAACTGGAAAATGGATTAAGTATCTAGAACTTTTCTCAAGTTCCTTCTAGAGAAAAAGACCTCAAGTGCTCTGCAGAAACAATGTTTGGATCAGATGACACTTTCCCACATGAACCTGATGCTGTCCCAGCTGAGGAAGTTCCATCTGCACCATGCATGGGGCTGGTACTTTCTTTTATGATATTGTGTTTCTTGAACAAAAATACAGTTGAGAAGCTCAAAAAAATTATTAGCTTTTTGAAGACAGGAAGAATCCAGAGATCTTGATTTCAGGCGGGTTTTTGAATTAAATGTCAATGATGAAAAAGGGAATTATCTTGAGCAAATTACTTTCTTCTTTTTCCTTAAGGTCATCGTAATGGTCACAGTCATTATCATCATCTAAATAATACTTGCTAAGAGCTTACTATGTGCCAGTCATTGTACTAAGTAACTTACATTCATTATTTAAATTCTTTCACCAATCTTATGAGGTAGATGTCACCTTCATTTTAAAAAAATGAATCAATTGTGGATTAGAGATATTAACTAATTTATTTAGTCTCCTGAACTTGTTTCTGGACTCCAACCCAAATCTATATAACTTTGAAGCACAAGTTGATGATATTTAAAGTTCCTTATAGCCACTGCGGCTTAATATCTCTTTGTGAGTTTTTGCCAATTAGATTGTGTGAGTTTGTGCCAGTTTGGTGTCATGAGATAATATTTTTAATTGGTCTTGGCCCAGTATGGTTGGGACAGTCGGGCAGACAAGGTATTAGAATATGGGGAAATGGAGTAGAAGATCATTCTTGGACTACCTGAACACATGATGAGTGTGGAACTGGATTATAACATGAAAAGATAGATTATCTTCTAGTCCTCAAATAAAGAATAGCATCAGATAATTCATCAGTGACTCTAGAAGCTCTACTTCAATTTAGAAAACTGTGGAAAATCACCAGAATCTTCTCTCATCATTTCTCAATCATCCCCATGCTTAACTCTTTAATCTGGATACCTGCATCTCCTACCACCATTTACTTAGCTTCTTACTTGTAGCAGAGGATCTGCATCTTTTTATTCTTACCTCCATAGCTAAGTCATATTTAAAATAAATCAAAGTAGTGTTTTGTTTATTTATTTTACTAGTTGTTATTTAATCAATCAATGATACTCTTCATGATATAGGGTAGGCAGAGGATAATATGTAACCAAAGCATCCACAATCTTAACATTAAATCATTATAATTTATATTTTTATAAATAAATTAGTATAAGCAAAGTTCCTTTTCACAATAATAGTCTGCTGAGAGGGAATGTTTAGTATGTACACAAGGTCTAACCATAAGTCAAATCCAAAGAGGAAAGGTATAGGATTACAGAGAATGGAGTTAGGATATTGAGTGAGAAGATAAGATGGTATAGAACAAACACTGGAGCTATTGAAAGAGAGTATATTTTAATGGAAAGAGAATTTTGGAATCAGAAAACTCAAATTAGAGTTCTGTTTCCATGCAGTTTAGCTTAGCAATTTGTAGCAGAGTCATGGTTTACTTATGTAAGTCAAATGTGTGAATAAAATGCAGTTTCTGTATATTTCAATACCAATGTGATTTTCCTCAAAAGTGTTATCCTGCTTAACAGTAGGGGGAAAAAGCTAAGTATTTCTACTTACATACTTACACTTACTCCTATGCATAAAATCAAATGAACTCTTTAAGGAAATAGTCATTATTTTCAGAAAATAATTCAGTCCTGTAGCATTCTTCCCTCTTCCTCTTTCCAACTTATTCCTCTTGAGGTGGTATCAAAATGTTTGGAAAAGTAGTGTAGTTTACTTGTGTAAACTATAGTGTCTTCTGTTCACATGGTAGTCTGCTACAGAGTGGCTGGCCTAGGCTGATTTCTGGACTTATGACTGGATATGAGAGTAATTCTGTCTCTCTATACTTCTGATTCCTGATGATAAAAATTTGGACTAATTTGCTCAGGATTTGGTTTCTCTGGTCAGGACAGAATAGTAATTTGTTAGGGTGACACTTCTAACTTAGACTCAACCTTATATATAGTGTCAGGTATCACTCCCTCCCACCATATTTTCTTATCTACCTCCCTCTATCCATCCATCTAATCTAATGTATCTATATCTATTTATCTATCTATATTACTCTTGAGATATAATATTAGTATTTGCTATCATCATGTATGAACAGACCTAGATGTAATTATCATTATTTTAGAATCATACAGAACAGCTAGTGCTGAAAAGAACTTTAGAAATTATCTAATTTAGCATTCCAGTGGTGACTTTAAATGCTCCATGAACAAGTTGAAATCATATACTAAGTTTTATGTGTCTCTAATTCATTTGGAAGGAAGAAGTTATTGATATTATGAGCTTATTGCAGAAATATATTACTCACCAAATATTCATATCATTGCAGAAATATATTATTGCAATATATTCATTGATCTAGTCCCTTTATTTTATATATGAAGAAGCCATGGAAAAATGAGGAAGTCATTTGCTTTAGTCACAGGGCAGGCAAGTTAAAACAAGAATCTAGATCTTCTGGTTCAAGTTCTCTTCTATTTTTAATAAATGGTGCTTCTTAAAATGTTAACAGAGGAGCTGCATTGATTGGCCTCTGCTTAGCTTTCCATTCTCATGTCTTCTCTTTGCCCCACAGTTTATCCTATTGTACTTCTTTTCATTTCCTGAACATATTCAAGATACCGCTGATACCTGCTGTCGAGGACACTTAGCACCCTTCTTACCATGGCTTACTCCTAGGGTCTCATGTGAGATTATCACTTCTCTTGGGAAGCCTTCACTATTCCTTTCCTGTGTCCCCATAGGACCCTTGCTTCTCACACTGCAGTACTAAGTAACTTCTGTGGGTTCCCTTTATTAGCTTGGTTTTACTGTAAGATCTATAGGCAGGAAAAGTGCTTACCTTAGAACTCTGCTCCCAAATTATTATTATTATTTTTTTAAAGATTTATTTATTTTATACATACAAGCTGGGGTACAGGCCAGAGGTGTGGGGTGGCGAGAGGGTTCACCAGAGACAGAGTGGGGTCTGCTCCCAAATTACATGTTTGTTGTTTATTTCTCTCAGCCTCTACTGGCAATTCTAGAGTCATAACAAAGAGTTTGTCTCCTAGGCTATGCAATAGTTTCCTAATTGACCCTCTAAAATCCACGTGCCCTCCTGCAGATCAATTGTTTCCACAATAGCTGACCAATCTCTTAAAATAAGATTTGATAACTCACTTCCGTGCTTAAAATTCTTTAAAGACTGTACATTGTCTTGAAAAAGAAAGATAGACCCACATAAATGTAATAGATAAGGTCTGTTCTAAACTGACCTCAGTCTACCTCTCAGCTCCATACACTCTGTTCTAACTCTTTATTGACACACATTTCTCTAAGTCCTTTTTTTCTTAGTCTAAGTCTGCAAATACTACTCTGGAATGTGGAATCTTAATGCCTGCCTAATGCAGGCATCAGGTGAAGGTCATTTCTTCAGAGCCTCAATTGCTGATCTTTACTCCAAATTAATTTGTCTTTATTAGTCCCTTTAACAAACTCAGCTCTTATTTTAAAAGCATTTGTCACAAATTGCAACTACACACTGACTTATGCATTTGGATTTTTTCCCTCAGCAATACCAACTATAGCAGGTCCTTTAATAAGATCATATCATTTAATGTCATTTTATTATAACATTAATGAGGAAAAGCAATGCCATCCTGGTTGGGGTGACTGTGTAGAGTTTGCAGTTTCTTCCATATGTATGTGGGTTTTCTCCTGGTTCTCCTGACTTCCTCTCATGTCCTAAAGATGTACACATTGGGTTCATTGGCGTGTCTCAGTTGTCCCACACCCACCCCAGTCTCGATCTGTTGGTGTGGGTGTGAGTATGTCCTGTGATGAAAGGGCATCCTATCAGGGTTGGGTCCTGCTTTGTGTCCTGAGCTGCTGGGATAGGTTCTGGCTACCTGCAGCTCTGGACTGGAGCAAGCATGTTGGAAAATGAATGATTAATGACTGTTTAATATTAGAAATATTTTGAGTCTTTACTTAGGACTTTGAATTTTTTGTGACCAAAAATGTTTTGTAGGAACTTAACCCTCCTTTTTTATATCAGTTAGCCTGTGGTCAAGTTTTTTAATTACAAGTGGTTTTGCTTAAAGTTGCAGTTTCCAAGAACTATGATGTTACGTGAGGTTAACTGTATACTCTAAATTTCATAAAAATAAGAGTTACGTCTGCCGTGTTTAATACTGGCTACCCAGGTCTAGTTTCACAACTTAGAAACTGGGAGCAGCAATGGAAGTATGTAGGTGATCTCCTGAGGCGTTTACCCTCAGGCAGTACTGCCTGACCCTGCATTTGCACCACCATGTGGGCATGTATCTCTTTAAAAGTACACAATGGAATACTACTCAGCTATCAAAGAAGATAAACCCATGCCACTTGCAGCAACACAAGGAAATGTTCCTATTCAGTTTGGAAATGGAGTTGGAGGGGATTATGTTAAATTAAGCAAGTCAAGAGAAAGACAAATACTGAATAGTGTCCCATACATGTGGAACACAGAAAACCCAAAGGGTCAGATAAACCAAACTAAGAACTAACCCTAGAAAGCTAACTATAGAACTGAGGCAATCAGAGGGGGAGGAGGGGGCGAGAATGAAGTGGAGAGGGGACACAATGGGTTATGGTGGACTGTGGGTGCCTTAGTGGTGGGTGCAGTGTGGTAACAATGCCTGAATGTGGAGATCTGCATCACTATGTACAAACAACAATATACACCAATGTTACACCAAAAAGAAGATTGTGCCCTAAAACATATTTATTCACTATTCCGCACCTTGGCTCATCCTATTCCTATTTCTGCCTCTTAGTGCCTAAAATATATTAGGTATATAATATTCCTTAAATGAATGATTGAGTGAATGTATTCATATTTGGACATATTTGTAGTCTGTTAGGTAGAATTTTATTTGGGAATTAGGTATATCCAAATATTTTATTATTCTAAGTATCTGACTCCCATAGGAGCTGTAAGTCAGATAAATAACAACAGCAAATAAGAATCCAAGAACCTTTCTGACTGCAACCAGTATTTGATTTCCCAAAACAGACACTCATTGTAATCTTCTCTGTCATACCCAGTCTAGATCAGAAGGCCTTTTTCTCCCTTTATGTTCCAAACTGGAATTTCCTATTTTAGCATCCCTTGATTGGATTCAGGATACAGGATACTGGAGCAGTCATAAGTCTTCTGAGAGACACAAATGAGGAGAAGGAGTTGCTGCACCCTGCTTATGTACACCGAAGGAAATGTGTCCTAATCAGAATTCCAAAATTGACCCTCTGGATCAGCCTACTCTGGGGAAGTGGAAACTTGCAGGAAGGGAAATGAAGGTTCACCCCATAAATATATAAATAAATATATATATGGAGTCTATTATTATCTGAGAAAAGTACAATGTTGCCTGAATTTCAAACATAGTTTGAACAATTGAGTAAGTTTTAATCTCACAGCTTACTAAGAGCATTTCCCTTTATTTGTGACCCTCATAGTCTCTCTTAGCCATGGGCCTGTGCCACCTCAGGGCGTCTCTCAGGACTTGTTTCACCTTATCACTGTGGATATCGAAGATGAACAGGAGGGGTGGGACATGCAGTTCCACACCGAGGTTCCCTTGTTGAGCAGAGTGAATTGAGCCTGTGACGGAAGGATGGAGAGAAAACTAGAACGGCCACAGATGATAATCACTCTGTGGGATGTGCGGCAACCAGGGGGCCCTGAGGACAGTGGCCAGATGCAAGCACAGGAAATGGAGGTCAACGCCAGTGAGCAGTAACAGCGATGTGGGCAGCACAGAAGCCACCAGCTCTCGCAGATGGGTGTCTCCACAAGACAGCCTCCACAAGGGCCAACTGTCACAAAAGAAGTTGTTGATGCCATTGGGGCAACAAGAGGGTAGACTGCCCTTGAAGATGGTGGGGCAGAGGACCCAGAGAAATCCAGCTAGCCAGGAGGCTGGCACCGGTTGGGAGCAGACCTGACTACTCATCAGGGTTTCCTAGTGGAGTGGTCGGTAGATGGCCAGGTAGAGATCCAGCGACATGATGCCAAGAGCAAGGATGATGCAGCTGGCACATGAGAGAGTGTGATTCCCGTGAAGATGATGACAAGCATCTTGGGAACCGCAGCAGGCACAAGCAGCCACTCTAGGAAGGACAGATTGCTCAGCAGAATTGCATCTGTGTGTGCAGGTGTTGGTCCATCAAGTTGAGCTCAATAATTAGCATGTTGCCTGTGCTGGTTACCATGTAGATAACCATCAAACCCAAGAATAATGGGAACTACTGGATGTAGCTCCTGGGAAAACCCAGAAAGACAAGCTGTGTTACCTGAGTCTAGTTTTCATGACTCATCACTAATCACCTACTGGGGAAGTGAAACAGGACTTTGCAATTGATCATTGCTATCAATCATTTAAGCAATCAATAACATAATATTGAGTACCTAGCACTTCCTTACATCCTGAGTATATACTGATCTACATTTCTGCCTACAAGTGACTTAAAAAGAGAGAACCAAATTTTGATAGCAGACAGGATATGCTAGTGATAACATGGATGATTTGAACATCAATTATGTATTAAGAAATTTATATCAGTATCTCCTGTCACAGCTACCCTTAAAAAATAGGTATCACTCTTCTCATCTTATATACAATGAAAGGATCGTTGAAGAAATTTAAGGAGCTCTTTTATCGTCGGCGGTGGTAGAGGCAGGATTTCATACTATCCTCTATGGCTCCGATGCATACACAGCTTCTCCTGTTCACTGAGACAGAATCCTGAAGAAAGGAGAAAGATCCTACAGAATAAGAGCACCATAAGAAAAAATCTTGACATTAACAAGAATCCTTCTTTTGACTTTTGTGGTTCTTATGTGTTCTGCCTTAACAGAAATTAAAATCTGGCCATTTAGTACCTTTACAGATTTTTCCATAGGCAGCCAGATTGGACTGTGCAAAGCCCCCAGTCTTGTCAACAAAGTTATAAAGTGTGCTTTTTTTTTTAATCCAAGACTTCCTTTTGTATATAAGAAATGCCTCTTCTTAGTGTAACATTTACAGCCTTCTCTCAACCTCAGTTCTCCCAACACTCTTAGGGCATAAAATGGGGAGGGAGAAGGAATGTTATTAAAGAGGAGAAATGTGTCCACTTGCCTGCTCAACTCTGACCTTAATTTGGAAATGCATTCATCTTGTCCTCGGAGCCTTTGGCATATTGTAAAATTCATATATAACTTCAAAGGATTGGATTTCAAGAAACATCTTGGTTCCAGGATTCTTTTCTTACATCCAACAGCAAATACTGCTGGTAAACTAGGAGAAAACACCCTAAGGGAAAAAAAATCAAATTACCATCATTTGTTTAACTGATAAGAAATGAAATGCTGAGAGCTTTGATGAAGGTTAAGCCAGGATCATCTGCTACTCCAGATTTCCAACATGAAAATTGAGGAGCACAAGTATTTCTCAATGCTGTCTGAAGTCACCACATCAAAGAGGCAAGGAATCTTAGTGCCAAGGCTGGAGGAAAGAGGCATTCAAGGAACATTCTGTTTATTTCATTTAAAAAAAAAAGATTTAATTTATTTTATTTTTGGGGTGTAGGCCAGAGATGCAGGGGGTGAGAGGATTCACCAGAGACAGAGTGGGGTATATATAGAACAGACGGATTTTACTGAAAAACACGAGCAGCAGGAGAGACTGGAAAGGTCTGCTGCACCATGTGGGTTAGCTCCCTGGCTGGAAATCAAACTCAGGCCACAGCAGTCAGAGTGCTGAGACTTAACCCCTAGGCCACGAGGGAGGCCTTATTCTGTTCATTTCAATTTTTGCAAGATCAAGTCCTGAGATTTAAGTACAAACTAGTAATAAAATTCTATTCTGCTAGCCTAGTGCCTGTATCTCCAAAAAGCAAAGAAATACCTCTACAAACCTGGAAAAAGGATGGTAGAACACTGCTTCAGGGTCACGTAATCAATTCAGATAAGAAAAATGTAAACATTGGCTCCTTCTGAGGCATCAGGCAAATATTATGAAAAAAGTAGTTTATAAAGCCTAGCTGTTAAGCTTTCAATATTACTTCATAGCTACTGCTATAAAATACATATGCTAAAATCTATTATATAGCCTTCCATGACAGTTAACTTAAATAACTGTAAGTTCCTGAGTAACTTCATCAGTTGGGTTACAGTCACTCTTACTACTTCAGATAGCAATAGAGTCACTGACTCTGTGTATTCATGTTTAAAATATTGTCATTTTGAACCTCAAAACAATATTTTTGGTTATCCTGCTTAATAAGTCTAGGGAGACTTGCATAAAGCCATATGGTTACAAATTTTTAGGTTTATTGTGGGAAATGGTTTCCTGTTCTCATGTACTTTGCACTAAAATTACTTCTTGTCAAGATGAGAATCAATGAAATGGATTCAGGCAACATGAGAGATACAAACACACATATTTTTCATTCAGTCTATATAATGATTTAATTTACACAATTAGAAAATTACTATTTTCCACTTTATATTTGGAGAAACTGGAAAACAGCAGACTTAAAAACTTCCCAGGTAGAACTAAGATGCATCTTTAAGCTTGTCTGACCTTGATAACAGACCATGGCACTAGAAATAAGACTTTTTGAACTTGAAACTTAAACCTTCCAGGAGCAAAAAGGACATTGATGGAATGCTGCAGTATATTAATGCCTAATAATAGCAACTAACATTTTTTTTGAGTAACCAACATGTCATAGCAATTTATCATTCATTTCATACAAGATGAACATTACTTCCATCCTAAGGGCAAAGGAACTGGCCTTAGAGAGATTAAGAATCCATATCTAGTGAGCAGTGGAAAGAGGGATTGGAATTTTAGAAAGTCTGATTTCAGAGTCAGCACTTTTAGCTGCTGTACCTTATCTTTGGATGGAGATAGTTTGTACTACAATTTGTCTGATATGAACTTCTAAGTGTTACCTTATTTCAGTTAATGATAGGAATTATGCATAGAAAAATTATTTGTCCAAACTTTGATCCTGAAAAAATGAAAATATTCTTCAGCATGTGTGCTAGATGGGGCTTTACCCCAATTCCTCCTCCAGATCAATGCAAAGTAAATGTTCTGTCCCCAATACCGTTCCCCATCCCTTCTCTGAATACATTGCAGGCATATGTTCCTTCTTGTCCTTCAAATTCCCTCACAGGATATACTTCGTCTATGTCATACAGAGTGTGAAACATTTTGCTTGAACTGATTATAGCTTTAGAATCACACACAAGTGCTTACCAGTTTAATCAATGTCAGTAAGTACTCTCCCAGTTGTACACATTATGCTTATTATCCTAAAGCTAGTTGAGATCATCAACACGGTGCTATATCCTACTGGAAGATGAGATGTTCATCAGATCCTCAATCCCTTCATACATGAATCATATGTGAATTTCACTTGCATCAACTGACATACGCCTGTGTGTATTTAGTCCTACAAGCTTGGTTTGGTTACATTCA
>PVIJ01023355.1:0-14384 GCA_004024925.1 Scalopus aquaticus | reverse complement strand
AGACTCTCCACCCCAAACTGCAAACTTAGCATTTTCCCTGGGGCTGTTCATTCTCATCAGCAAACCCCCTCCAGAGGGCACGACCTTCACTGGACTTTGGCCTCAGCTCAGTTACAAAGTGACAGCTCCAGGAACAGCAGACCCCCTGAGGCCTCAGTCCCCTTGTGCAGCCCCCCACTTCCCCACCACACACACCGCCGGGCTCCCTGAAAAGGGAAGTTCTCTGGCCTCGCTTTGACGCTACAATAGGCGCCTGCTCACAGAAGGCCTCAGACACGGGCCGGCGACGGGCGCGGAGGAACTGCCAGCCCAGGCGGCTCGGACTGTGTCAGTGCCTCCCCACTCCTTTGTGCCGGTGAGCTGGCTCTTCGCAGAGTGCAGGCGTGTGCGTGACTGCGGCCTTGCAGGGAACAGCGGCGCGCCAGGCCCGGAGCAGCATCCTGTATCGCCATCTGAAAGGTTTACAGCGACCTGCTGCGAGGCGGCCTCCGCGAGGAGCGTGGCAGCCTGCTTGTCTTCCGGGCCCAGTCGTGCCGGGCAGGCTTCTCCAAGCCAGGGCCAAGCAGAGGCAACGGTGCCCTTGGAAGCTCCCTGCGTGGGGAGCGGTCTGCTTGCGTGTACCCAGAGAGGAAGTGCGGAGAAGCAGCTCGCGGCGTCTGTACTCTGTGTGCTATAAACGTCTTTTTCATTTTATGGTGTCTTGAACACCAAAAGCTGCTGATTAAAAAAACGTAATTTCTGATAACAAGTAAGAAGTCTCATCTGTGGAAAATCAAACCAGCTGCCTATTTCTGAGACTCTGTTTGGGTAACACAGATGTTACTTTTTATTGAGGTGATGTTGGTTTACAATACTGTGTATGATTTAGGGGTACAGGTTCACACCTCCTCAGAGGTAGGTGGCCACAGCGCCCCACCACAAAGCACCAATAACCCTCCCTCCCACCCCCGCCACTGGGCCCTCCAGCCTTGGCTTCAACCTCCCCCCCAATACACTCCCCCACATTTGGATTCCTAGGGTTGCTTTGGTTTGGTTTTGTCTATTCCTTTGCTTTGTTAATTCTCAATCAGCACAAAAAGAGAAACATTTTCTAGCAGCCTGGTTGTTTTTAAGGCTGCTTTGGTTCTATTTCCTTTAGGAAAACAACATTGCCCTTGCTGGAAATTAACAAATAGATGACTCCATTAAGATGTCTCCATTAAGTGGAGAGAAATTATTTCTCTATCACAGATCACTACAGCATCAATCACTGCACCCAGCCGTCTTCTCTCAGAAACGGCTTGTACCTTTCCAGCTTATTAAGAGCAGAGAAGGCTTTTACTCTTTACGGCTCTGACAGAACCAGTGTGAGCTGAGCCGGAAAGACTCCTCAGAGATGGCGATTTCATCAGCCTCAGCCCCTGAAAACACATCTGAGCCCTTAGAAGTGTGTGGATTTTCCTCTCCCTCTTCTGCCCTGCCAGGCAATTTTTAGCAAAAGGCCAACTAATGAGCCTCTAAGAGAACCAGGAACGGTCCGTCAGTGCACGCCTTTGATCTGGCTTTCCAAAGGATATAACGTTCCACTCAATTTTCCCTCTGGGAAGCTGGAAAAACCCTTCCAGGGCCTTCTGGCACTTCGCTGTTCCCCGAGACCACCTCAGGGACACACCTGCACGCCTCGAAGATTGCGCTCGTAGGGACAAAGGCAGGGGTCACACATTCTGACACAGTCCAGACGGCTGCAGCTTACTGGGGAGCTGCACGAACAGGCCCGTGCCCACGCGAGGGGGTGGGGCGCCGCGCCACTCAAGCCTTTTGTGGACAGGAGTCTCCTGTGACGTTCGTGAGAAGTGACACCAACAGCTTTTGCTCAACCTCAGAATATGTGACTCTTAGCAGCATTAACATTTTTTGACATCAATAGCAAAACGGACGCTTTTTTAAAAAAATATACAGGAGACTCATATTTATCTGCAAAACAAGAAGAGGTCTGCGAATCATTTTTTTTTACCTAGGTCTTAGCTTTCTGTACAAAGTCATGCAAAACCAACCAAGGGAAAAGGCAAGTGACTATAAAGAAAAAAAATACAAGTTCCTAGTGGGAGAGGTTGTCCAGGCTGTGAAGGGGCGGGACCACACCCCACTCACCAGCCACAAGCCAGCCCGACCCTGTTTCACGGCCCCTGGCGGAAGGCAGGAGACTCGAGGCAGAGAGGAGGGCCTGCTGGCCACTATGGCAGCAGCAGCAGCCAGGGGGGCTGCGCTTCGTTGCCGGCCCCCGAGGCCCTGGCCCCCCGGGTGAGGCTGAGAGACCACCCTGAGAGACCACCCCCCACCTGCACGTACAGCGGGAGCAGGACTCTGAGCGTCCGACGCTGCGATGTCACACTTGCAGGAGCTGCACAGAGGTCCTCAGGTGACCAGCACATTGCAGTGTGGATTCCGGTACATGTCTGGTCCAGAAGGTCCCTTGGAGTTTCTTAAGTGTCATGAGTGTTATGTCCGCGAAGGCGACTTTGAGCAACGCCCGGGAAGGGGCTGTTGTCAGGCGAGTCAATAGGCCTCAGGCGCAGCCTCTTACCCGGGTTTGCCCGCGTCAGTCTGAGGCTGAGTCAGAGCAAACGGCCAGTGATTTCGCTGCTCCTGACGGTGTGCGGGGCCCTGGTGCAAGTCAAGAGGAAGTGGCTTTGGAAAGTTCCCCAGCTGTGAACACGCGGACCTTTGGGGGTGAACGGAGCACACGGAAGCCCATGGCACCCCCCCCCCACACCTGGCTGTTGCATAAGTCCATGACCTGGTGAGCAAACCTGCCTGCGCCTGCGGGCTTCTAGCACTCCTGCCCCTTCTAGCAGACCAGGCCAGAGGTGCAGGGTGGGAGGGTGAGAGGACTCACCAGAGACAGAGTGGGGAGCAGAACAGTCAGATCTACTGAAATACACTGCTGAGGGGAGCAGTGGGGAGACAGGAGAGGCCAAGCCAGCTTCACTTTCATCCATCTTAGAGACTTGATTCTCCAGGAAGAATTTCCTGATCCTTTCTCTGTCCTCGGGGTCTGATTTTTGTTCCCCATATTTTTCCTATGGTGCTACATGTCCCCATCTTAGATACAATCACTGCGCATTATGATCATTTGATTTCTTTTCTGCCTCCAACATAGTAACATTATTTAAAGTGACTGCCCTGCATGCTTTTGGTTTTCGTCATTTTTCTTTAAGATGATTATATTTCTACCCCTTCTTTTCTCTGTGCATGATTGGATGATCGTAATCTTTTTAAATGATCTAGTATTCTTGAGCCAGGATTCTTCTTACTTGGCTTAAATAAATCCACAATCAGCTAAAAAAAAAAAAAGAGGAAGGGGAGGAAGAGAAAACAGATACAAAAACAAGAAAAGAAAAGTTGAATTAATTTTATTTAATGAAAAGCAAGAATTCCTTTTTATTAAACATCAGCATGGGACAGAATGAAAGAAATTTTTCAAAAGATATTTGTCATATATCATGTACACTATATGACTCATCCAGATTATTTACTTGTCTAACAAATAAATAATAGAAAGACAAGAAAATTAAATTAGTACATGGGGAAAACAGACCAAATTCTCCCAAAGGAGTATATCCAAATGACCAGTAATCCCTAAAAAAACTATGGTCACATTTTCAGTCAGCAGGGAAAAACAAGTTAAAACATGATGGACTATTGCTACACAACTAACCATGTGGTGAAAATAAAAAACCTGACAATACTAAGAGTTGATGAGGATGTTGAACAGATGGAACTTTCATATACAGTTGGTGGGAATTTAAATTTGCAAAATCTCTTTGGAAACCTATTTGACAGCCCATATAACCTATGAGTCGGCAACTCCACTCCTAAAATAAAAGCCTATCTATGTGCACCAGAATCTTCAAAGCACCAGGGCTCGGAATAACCCCTAAGCTACTGAATGTCCGCTGTAGGGATGAGTCACTATATTTGGATCTATTTCCACATAGGAACTATGCAGCAATGAAAGCTACTGTAACACCTTGGACAAATCTCACAACTACTCAGTGATAAAAATCAGACATTGATGAGCATGTGAACATTGTATGGTTCCACATATTTACAGTTAAAAATCAGTGAAACTAACCTGGGGTGATAGGAGTGACGTGGTCACCTCCCTTCATGGCACAAAGCAGAGTTCCAGGGGCTGGGAACATTCCCTGTCTCGACAGTTGGATAATTGGATGGGTGTGTCCATCTGTAAAAATTCTAAATTCCTCTCCTACAGTGCTGGTAGGAATGCAAATTGGTCCAACCACTATGGAAAGCTGTGTGGAGGTTCCTTAAATTACTAAAAATGGAGTTACCAAATGACCCAGCAATTTCACTCCTAGGAATCTACCCAAAGAACACAAAAACATTCATGTGAAAGGAAATCTGCACCCCTATGTTTATTGCAACACTGTTTACAATAGCCAAGATATGGAAATAACCTAAATGCCCCAAAAGAGATCACGTGATCAAGAAACTGTGGCCTATATACACACTGGAATACTATTCAGCAACCAAAAAAGATAAACTCATGCTATTTGCAGCAACATGGGTGGAGTTGGAGGAGATGATGCTTAGTGAAATAACCCAGAAGGAAAAAGAAAAATATCAGATGGTTTCACTTTTAGGAGGAATATAGGGAAAGCAAATAAGGGATCAGGAAAAAAAATGATAATAAATACAAACACGAAACTAGCAGCCAACTATGAATCAGAGGCATTCAGAAGGGAAGGGAGGAGGGAGAGGGATTAAAACTGGGGCAGGAAGAACACAAGAAACTGTGGTGATGGTTCACAGGTGACTCGGTGATGGGAATGTTATGGGGATTACAACTGAGAGGAAAAAGTAGAGTGTACAAAAATCAACAATGATGTGAAATATATATACATATGTATACACATGTATATGTATACATAAATAAATAAATGATTTGAGTTCTACACTTAAGATTTGTGAATTTTCCTGTAAACATGTTACACCTTTAAAAAAAAACAACTTCATAAAAGAAGCAGGCTGTTACTTCTGTGTTGGCTGTGTCTCCACGTCTTGACCTATTAATTCCTATTTGTGATGGAAATGTGTTAGCATTTCTATAGATAAACAAATGTGTTCATTAAATGGAAGCTTGAGAATTTGAGTGATATAGTAAAATTCTACTCAATCTATGTCATTAGCATATTCATTAGAGACATACCCAGAAACATTTAGTGCAATGCACCTATTTTTTCCAGAAATAACAGGAGTCGTTTGGATTTTAGTGCATGAATTCTTCATTCATTTCCAGTAAGTGTGCCAAGAATAGGTCACACACATTATTCCTTTTCAAATGCCTACAGGAGAAGGGAATAGTCACGACTCCATTCTGAAATGACTTATTTTTTGTCGGCTGCATTTTGGTGGCCGGCCATCAGTTTTCTGTGGTGTCAGGGAAGGGGCTGAACCCCGGTTATGGTGACCCAGAAGAACCAGATGTCTTCACTCTGGCACAAGCTGTGCTCTGGCAAGCACCTGTGGCTGTCACTTTGTTCGGGGAAGTTGGCCACCCAGATAATTAAGTAATCATGTAATTGGCCTTTGTGAACGCCCTTCTATGGAAAGTAATAGGAAAGGCAAACCAGAAGGGATGATACTCAGTGAAGTAAGTCAGAAGGAAAAAGAAAAAATATCAATGGTTTCACTTACACTGGTCAACATTGAGATCGTTACTGACTTAAAAAGCCCCTAATCTGTAGTGTCTTGGTGTGCTGAACATGACTATAACCCTGAAAAAATTTTTTTAAAGATTTATTTTATTTATACATACAAGCTGGGGTACAAGCCAGAGATGTGGGGTGGCGAGAGGGCTCACCAGAGACAGAGCTAACCCTGAAAATTTTTAATTAGCTCTCGTATTGAAGATATTTCATTTAATTCATTTTATATGTCTCACCGTGGAAATTTATCCAGTAGGACTGCAACAACATCTGAAATCATCCTAGGATGATGTAATATTGCATTGCATTGCATGATACCATCACGCACACATCATCCAGAGTTGATTCCATCATTTTCTGATGCTGCAGGCAGCTGCTGAAGTAAGCTGACGTCAGCAGTACACTAGATAAAGCTCTGATGGAAAGGTTGAGCATTGAAAATATCAGGCTTTGTGTGAAGCAATTTAAGCTACTGTTCCATAGAACTGTTATTATTTTATCCATTTAGACACAATACACAACAGTCATGCCTCGAAAGTGCGTTAATAGCGTGGACAATTTCTGCTCTATTTGTGGGGAAGGGACATTTGCCAACCAGAAGAAAAGTATCACTTTTCAAGTGAAGAAGGCTTATCATCTTTCCTTGGGATGCAAGGTTGTGACCAAGACAAGCCTTGGGCCCCGCATCTATGCTGTGCTACATGTACAACACAGCTTTCACCATGGTTAAATGACAAAAGATCATCAATGCCGTTTGCAGTCCCCACGGTGTGGAGAGAGCCAAGCAACCACACAAAAGACTGTTACTTCTGCTTGGTTCCTCCTCTTTCCGGCGGAATAATGAAGCAAAAGAAGTCGAGAATAGTCTACCCATTCCATCTGCATTGAGACCAGTTCCACATGGTGAGAGACTTCCTATTCCAGAACCTCCGGCAGAATATTCTCTTGATTCATCTGATGAGGACAAGGGTGAGCCGACCTGTTCTTCTCCTGTCCCATCAGCATGCAGTGATCCAGATTTTCACTGTGGTGCATCATCAACCCCACACAGACTAACCCAAGAAGAACGAAATAACCTGGTTTGTGATTTGGACTTATCCAAGAACAAGGCAGAATTGCTAGGATTAAGACTCCAACAATGGAATCTTCTAGAAGAAGACGTCACAATTACTTAATATTGAAAGCACCACCAGCAGTTGGAGCCTTTCTTCAGAAAGGAAAGTACTCTGGTATACTGTTCCGATATTGAGGGCCTCATGAATGCCTTAGAAATCACTCATGACCCACAAGAATGGAGACTATTTCTAGACTCTTCGAAACTGAGTCTTAAGGCTGTGCTTTTGCACAATGGAAACTGTCTTCCGTCTATTCCAGTAGCGCATGCTGTCCACATGAAAGAGACACATGATAACTTAAAGCAGCTACTGAATTCCATTGAGTATAACAAGTACAGCTGGCACATCTGTGGTGATTTGAAGATAGTTGCACTTTTAATGGGACTGCAGTAGGGATATATACAAAATACATATGTTTCTTATGTGAGTGGGATAGCCAAGCAAGTGAATTGCACTCTTGTGGAAGGAATGACTCACAGACAAAATGTAGCAGTTGGAGATAAGAATATCCTGCACCCAGCTCTGGTTGAGGCTCACAAAATCCTGCTACCACCCCTTCACATCAAACTAGGTTTGATGAAGAATTTCATGAAAGCCATAGACCGAACCTCGCCAGCTTTCCGATACCTGCATGAAAAATTTCCTCGACTCAGCAAAGCAAAGATTAAAGAGGGAGTTTTTGTGGGTCTTCAGATTCGAGAGCTCTTCAAAGATGACTAGTTCAACAACTTGCTGCAGGGTGGTGCAAAACAAGCATGGAATGCTTTTCGCCTATTGTCTACAAACTTTCTTGGGAATGTTAGGACAGAAAACTACAAGGAACTAGTAGAAGACATGCTGATGCAGTATCAGAAACTTGGCTGCACTATGTCTCTAAAGATCCACTTCCTTCATTACCATCTGGATTTCTTCCCTGAAAACTGTGGTATGGTTGGTGATGAACATGGCGGACATTTTCATCAAGATATCGCATCAATGGAACAAAGATACCAAGGAAAATGGTCCACTACAATGCTGGCTGACTACTTCTGGACACTCCCCAGAGATGCTCCTGAACAGCTGTACGAGAGACAAGCGAAGAACTCTAAGAAGTAGTCTATGACTTGATTTTTTACAAGTATTAACCGTAGGCCTATTACTATTGGCATGCATTTTGCGATGTAAGCATCAATTTATTACAGATTACAAAAAAATCTTAGAGCCAAAATGAGAATTTGACTGTCATATTCGTATTGAGCACATACAAATTCATAGGAAATGACTAACTTTATTTCAGTAACATGACTTTTGTAAAAATTTGTTAACCATTGTCATAGAAGGAATATAGGGGAGCCAAATAGAGATCAGGAACAAAGAGATAAAACTAGCAGGCAACTAAAAATCAGAGACATTGAGCAGGGGAGGGGGAGGGAGAGGGATTAAAGCAGGGGTGGGAAGAACACAGGGGATTCTGGTGACAGTTCACGGGTGACTTGATTGTGGGAATTTTACAGGGACTACACCTGAGAGGAGAAAACAAACACGGTACAAAAATGAACAATGATATATTTATATATATATTATATATATATATATAAATAGATATATTTATATATATACTATATATAGTATATAATATATATAGTATATAGTATATATATAATATATATAGTATATAGTATATAGTATATATATACACTATATAATATATAGTATATATGAATATATATTATATATATCAAAAGGCATAAGAAAGAAGAAAGAGATAGGGAAGTGGGGTTTGGTTGGCTTTAGGAGGGAGAAGCTCCCCAGACGCACTTTTCCTTCGAGTAGAAATAATCTCCCACCCACCAACTGCTAATTTTCCTCCCCTTCTTGGAGACCCTCAAGCTAGTTCAGAGCCGATGGATTCGGGGAATGGACTCATCTAACCAGGAAGGTGTCACTGGTCCGTGCTCTCTCACCGACAATTCGGGGGGCAGCAGGCTTAACTTCCACACCCAAGACGGACAAAAAGGAGCATCAGAAAAAACCAGGGGCAGAGAAGTGCAAGGCTGAATCCTCCCATGCTCCATGGAAGAAAAAGGCTGAACAGTCAGGGATTAACTCTCCAGGATTGCATTTCGTTGTTCCTTTGGTGAAGTTGGCCACCACTGTATGCGCGCAGCGAAGCTGCATCTTCCTTTCACCTCAGTGTTCTCAAGTTTTGCTTGTTAAATGGTCTAGGCGTTTTGTCTTAGTAAATATGTTTATATACATATATATTTCTAAAGGAGTATAAAATAACATGTAATGGAAAATATTGCAAAATAGCTTCAGTCAAAATACTCAGAATAAATGAAATATGGTTCGCAGTAATTTTCCTGCTGTCATCTTCAGAAAGACACACACGGCACTTGCGGAGGGAAATTATTTTCTCAGCTGTGACGCTGTAGCCAAAACACCCTCTTCTGGCGGCACCTCCTCATCTTGGTCAATGCAGTCGAAATTGAGCTTGCCGGACAGCGATTTCTCTCTCTGATTATAAGGCTAAACCTAATGCCCACTCTCTCCCCAGGAGGCTGCCAATAGGTCTGAGTAGAGCTTCCTCCTGTTCTCTTAGAGGTAATTAGACACAGACCACCCAGGAGGCTTCCACTGAGCCTTGTGGAAGCTCGAATCAGAGACTAAAATCAGAGACTCCTCCTTTTCCTCTAAGGGCTAATCTCTGTGTTACTGATTATGGACTGAAAATGGGGCTCAAGAGCAAGTTAAATTCACTTCACAAGAAAATACAGTTGCGTTTCTGCGTATCTAGTGACTTAAAATCTGAAACCTTTTATTCTTGGTGAGAAATAAAGGCTGCAGATGAGAAAAAGAAAGTGGGAAAGATGGCTAATCTTTTTGAAAATGAAAAACTAGGGCCACCCTGGTGGCGCAACTGGTTAAACGCAGCTCTGTGGAGCTGTCTGCTGGCTGTGGCTGGGAGATTCCCATGGGGCACAGCAGACCTCTCCTGCCTCGCCCGCTGCTCCCCTCAGCAGTGTATTTCTGATCTGCCTGTTCTGCTACCCGCTCTGTCTCTGGTGAGCCCTCTCACCACCTCACACCTCTGGCCTGCACCCCAGGTTGTATGCAAAAATAAAATAAATCTTATTTAAAAAAAAGAAAGAAAAATAGTAAACTAACAACAGCAATATCGTTACCAACATGTGACGTCAGCGATCAGAGCCCCAGAGGCCACACAGCTAACAGGCGTGGACTGGGAAATGAAGCCGTGGACCACCAGGCGACCACTTGGGCCCTGCGGTGTCCTGCTTCTGTGAGAGAAAAAGTGATGTGTGGGAAATAGTAGGGTGAAGGGTGCTTTTAAGAATATGAGAGGGCCTTCCTGGTGGCGCAGCGGTTAGGCGCTGCGCTGTGGAGCTGTCGGCAGCGGTGACGCGAGTTCGATGCCCAGCCGGGGAGAATCCCACATGGCGCAGCAGACCTCTCCTGCCTCGCCCGCTGCTCCCCTCAGCAGTGTGTTTCTGATCTGCCTGTTCTGCTACCCGCCCTGTCTCTGGTGAACCCTCTCACTGCCCCACACCTCTGGCTTGTACCCCAGCATGTATGTATAAATAAAATAAATCTTTAAAAAAAAAAAAAAAAGAATATGAGAACTGACATCTTTGGATACCGAGATATAAAAGTTAGAGATGATGGAAAGTTGGAGAGGGGGTGGAAAGTTAATGGGATGAGGTTGCTAAGAGGCAGGAAAGGGAAGAATTAGAAGCAGATGAGAAGCAAATCACCTCTTCCCATGAGACAGGAAAAAGGAAGGAAGGAATAAGGGAGGGAGGGAGACAGAGTGGGAGGGAGGGAAAAAAAAAAGATGAGAGAGAGAGAGAGAGACATATGACATGTGTAAAGATGAAGGTGATTGGAATGAAAAGACATGAATCTGAAACCTGAAGCTTCTCTCAAAGGCTTCTAAATCTTCCAGTCAGGAAGGAAGAGTCATCCTTTGGGTCAGGGAGGGAAAAGGTGGGGTGAGGTGAGCAGTGGTGCTGAGAAGTACATGGGCCAGGCAGAAAGGAGTCCTTGTGTAGGATGTGTTTGGAGAAGAGCATTTTTGCATGCATTATTATTTTGAAAAATCTAAAATCTGACTCATTTACATCTTAAGATTAAATCAAGTAAAAATGACCGAGTTATTAATATATATACAAAGACAAAAATGACATGCAGGCCGCAGGTTTAGACATAGCCTGACTGTAGGAATTTAAATAAGCAATACAGGATGCCGCAAAGCATCTATTGAAGAAGACAATTTATTCTGGTTAGAAGACTTTTCAAACAAAGGAAATATGATAGTGTCAGCATGGACACTGCTATTCTAGAGCAGGCACTCCATCTATGCACAGTGAAACTAGAGAAGAGAAAGCCAAGCTGAAGGTGCTTGTTTAGATGAGAACATTCCACTGTCAATATAAAGGTCTCAGCCTCTGAGTCTTCCCTCCCAAATAAAAGTCTTCAAAGATTTTTTGAACATGATAAGACAAGAGGATTATTTGATGATGAAAGACAGAAACATGTGGGATTGAAGAAATGAATATTTTAAAACATGTTCATTATTGGGGCCTCCCTGGTGGCGCATCAGGTTAAGTGTCAGCACTATGAAGCCACTGCTGCAGGAGTTCGATCCCTGCCCAGGAAGCTTCCCACATGGCACACGGGACCTCTCCTGTCCGCCCCCCCTTCTCCTCAGCAGTGGATTTTAGTGGATCCGCCTGTTCTGCTCCCCACTCTGTCTCTGGTGAATCCTCTCACCCCCCACACATCTGGCCTATACCCCAGTTCTTATATGCATAAATAAATAAATCTTTAAAATAAAATAAAATGTTCATTATTTATTATATTTACATCAGTTTTCAGCTTCTGGCTTTTGATAACTAATTTAATAGAGAAAATTAAACTGTTTGCAGTATAAACACATCAACTTACATTTTCACTTGCTCTTTTGCCATTTAAAATCTATTGCATTTTTAGTTTCCTTGGCTTTAAAAAAATACTACAAAGTCTGAATAATTTTAAAATAAAACCTGGTATTAGCACAGTAGTTGAAAATGATCCTTAACAAATGCTCACAGGCTAATTGATCATCATACTAAGCCATGAGTTCAGAGCAGCTCGGTTCGGCGTTTAGGGCTGACGGCGAGTTTTCCTCTCTGCCTGCTCGGTCCCTCAGAGGCATTTAATAAACTGAGGACCGGAGCCTCCCCGGTGGCGCAGCAGTTGAGCGCTGCTCTGTGGAGCTGTCGGCCGCCAGCAGTGCAGGTTCGACGCCCAGCCGGGGAGAATCCCACATGGTGTGGCGGACCTCTCCTGTCTCACCCACTGCTCCCCCTCAGCAGTGTGTTTCTGATCTGCCTGTTCTGCTCCCCACTCTGTCTCTGGTGAACCCTCTCGCCGCCCAGCGCCTCTGGCCTGTACCCCAGCTGGCATACATAAATAAATAAAATTCTTTAAAAAATAAAATAAAATAAATAAAAATAAAAATAATAAACTGAGGGCCGAGGGAGAGACACTGAAGCTGGAGTCCAGTTAAAAGCCCCTCGTCCCCTGGGGAACCAGCCAGGCCCAGCTGCGAGACTGAAGACCTTGTTAACCTTAAAGGAAAGGGGGTGACAGATGCGCCAGGACTTGGGGCAAAGGTGGAAGGAATGCGCGTCCGGAGAGCCTGGAGCAAGTACCTAAGCTCCAGCTTCCAGCCGAGCAGCTGCCTTCCCCACCATGGGGGTCGGGGCTGGGGGGCAGAGGGGGCTCTAGACCGGGAGCTCCAGAGCCGCCTGCTGCAGTTACAGTGGCGGGTCGGGTCATGCCTGTTCCGGGGCGCACCTGCCTCTTGGCCACAGAAATCGGCAGTGGGACATGGGGCCTGGGTTCCAGATGCCCCGACCCTGACCTTTCCACACCCCTAGGTCAGTGACTGGACATGGCCAGGCGGTCGCAGGAAAGACCCGGCCGGTGCGTAGACGCAACAGCCACAGCTCCCGCAACGCAGCCTCCGTGCAGGAGGCTCCGCATCGTGCAGGAACGGACCTACCTGCAGAGCCGCCTCATGCCCAGAACGCAGCGGGGACTTCGCTCCCCACCGTTCAGGTCCCATAAGACACAACGCGCAGGAGACTCAGTGAGCTTGGCCCGCGCCCCCCCGCCGCGTGAGGGAGCTGCGGGGCGCACAGGCCGGCCATACAGAAAGGACCGAAGCCCCCCACTAGGAGAGCTCGCGCACCATCAAACTCGCAGAAACAGAAAGTTTTGTTTTATGTATATGTATTAAAAAAAAAAAAAACCTCAAACGACACCACTGTCTCTAGAAGCTCTGCCTGGGAAATAATTCTGGTTGCTGGGGCATCGTGGGCATTTTACACGAGCAGTTCTGTGCACACTGCGTCGGAGATGCTAGTTCCAAACTAAAGCTCCCCCGTAGAGCAGAACCTCCAAGCCCTATCTCCAATCCACGATGAAGCTGTCATTGTCTTTCTGGTGCTTTAACCATGTTTGGAAATTAAAGTCCACGAAGAATGAAGGCGGACACAGCAGGGCTCAGATTTGCTCTCTGGGCTCAAGGTAAGATTCAAAACCTTCTAGAGACTTAAGTGTCTCAAATCCCTGCGATCTGTAGCCAGCGCCAGCAAGACTGATAGCCTTCTAAGTTTCATATCAAGAGTTATTTTAATGTTTTGGTTAATTGATTTTTGGAGGGAGAACAGGGATAACAATTTTGGTCATGGTTTCAATTGTGACATTTGACAAATACCAAGGAAAGGAATTCATCCAGATGTTTATAAAGCCTGCATAAGTTCCTTAGGTTGCTGCTTGTGGATGAATTCTTGTTTGTGATTTCCAGAACCAGTTTTTCTAAAGTGTCGTTTCCAATTTGCAAATAGGGTAGTAGCATCCTTGGAAAAGTTCGATGAAGTGATATGATCCTTGGTCTTTATTGAAAATCATGTTTTTCCCCAGTTCATCAAAAAATAGTGACTTTATTGCATTTATAGTGAGACTCAGTATTTTCCCAGGTCATCCGAGACAATTTAATTTATTGTCTCGTCCCCTTCAGTCTGTTTCTGCTTTTTCTAAGAATATGCTTAATGACTTTTAAAGAGGAAGTTTATCCTCCTACCCCTCTCTGGGATAGAAGTTCTTAGCATATTACAAAGGAGAAATAATTCCCGACTGTTCCCTGACCTCACCCCCTCAAAGGCTGGGTTTCTAAACAGAAGGTGCGTTAGTGTGAGGATATAGGTTTTGCACATGTTTCTTATCTCAGTAAAATGGACTGCAGAGGTCAAGTTTAGGGTGATCTCCTGAAACCCACTGGGTTCCCTTATGCTCGTGTCTGTTTTGCTCTTTTTCACAGATCCTTTGGTGGTTGCCAGAGCAGAATCAGATAATCAGAGAGTCTGAATCGCAGGCTAAGTCTTGAAAGGAAAATTCCAGATATCTGGGTGTTTGATATGGGGGTGAGGACACATCTGGATGGTGCTCTGTGTGCCAGGATTGTGGGTGGCAGCAGAGGTGGGGAGAAGGAAGGGGCAGGACTAAGAGAATG
>PVIJ01023354.1:0-14384 GCA_004024925.1 Scalopus aquaticus | reverse complement strand
GGCAAGTAAGTGGAGAAAAAGAAACTCTCCTATACTGCTGGTGGGAATGTAAACTGGTCCAACCACTATGGAAAGCTGTATTATGGTGGTTCCTCCGGCTACTAAAAATTCAGCTTCCTTATGACCCAACAATTCCACTCCTAGGAATCTACCCAAAGGACACAAAACCATCAATCCAAAAGGATACATGCACCTCTATGTTTTTTGCAGCACTGTTTACAATAGCTAAGATATGGAAACAACCCAAATGCCCAAAAATAGATGACTGGATCAAGAAGATGTGGTACATACACACAATGGAATACTATTCTACAATCAAAAAAGATAAACACATGTAATTCACAGCAACATGGATGGAGTTAGAAGGGATGCTTAGCCAAATAAGCCAGAAGGAAAAAGAAAAATACAGAAGATTTTTCTTACAGGAATTGACAGATTGAGTTTAAAATATAGAAAATCAAAAGACCTAGAAAAGTCAAGAAAATCTTCCCTTAATGGGGCCTCCCTGGTGGCACAGCGGTTAAGCGCTGCGCTGTGGAGCTGTCGGCAGCAGCGATGCAGGTTCGACGCCCAGCCGGGGAGAATCCCACATGGTGCGGCAGACCTCTCTTGCCTTGCCCGCTGCTCTCCTCAGCAGTGTATTTCTGATCTGCCTGTTCTGCTCCCCACTCTGTCTCTGGTGAAACCTCTCCCCACTCCACACCTCTGGCCTGTACCCCAGCTGTATGTATAAATAAATAAATCTTTAAAAAAAAAAAAAAAATCTTCCCTTAATGATTCTAAGACTTTATAAGCTATGATATTCAAGCTGATATTTTATTGGCATAAAGAAAGACAAATAGATTACTGATATAGAATAGAATGTTCAGAAATAGACCCAAGTTTATACTGTAAATTTCTCCCTATTTTCATTTACTTGAGATAAGCAAAAATTATTAGTACACTAAAACTATTAAAACTATTTAAAAAACTGATAAATTTGACTTTATCAAAATTAAAAATTTCTCCACATCAAAAATATGGCTAAGAAAATGAAAGACAACCCATGGACTGGGGGAAATGTTCACAATACATTTAACAAACAAAACACTTCTTTCCATAACATATAACAAATTCCTAAACATCATCAATAAAAGACAACCCAAAATATAAATGGGCCAAAGACTGGAACAATCACATCACAAAAGAAGATCTAAATTACCAATAAGAATAAGAAAATTAGGGGGTCTCCCTGGTGGCCTAGGGGTTAAGTCTAATCACTATCACCATATGGCCTGAGTTCGATCCCCACATGACCCACATGGTGCAGCAGACCTCTTTTGGCTCACCAGCTGTTCCCCTTAGCAATGTATTTCAGTATATCTACCTGTTCTGCTCCCTGCTCTCTCTCTAGTGAATCCTCTCACCCATCCCGACAACTACACCTCTGGCCTACACCCCAGTTCTTCTACAAAATAAATAAATAATGAAAAATAAATAAATAATAAATATGGCCAATATCACTTGTCATTACAGAAATACAAATTAAAACCGTATGAGATACCACATTGGACATTACACACTAAAATATATGTAACTTTAAACTATTAAAAGACTGCTAGTCTTCTAACTAGAAAGACTATGTCTAGCAGACTTTGAATAAATAATTTGGTATAAAACAGTTAAACACACTCCTACATTATAACCCAGCAATTCACCCCTAGTTATTTACTCAAGAGAAATGAAGACTTCTTGCCACATAAAGACTTGTGCAAGAACAGCAGCTTTATTCATAATGGTCCAGTATGGAATCAACTTGAATGTCCATCAAGAGGAAAATGAATAAACAGACTGTGGCAAATTGACACAGCTGAATACCCTCAATAGTAAAAAGGAGCCGACTTCTATTCATGCAGCATCATGGAGGGAGCCAGACAACAGTATAAAGGGAGTCAGATAAAAAGCAAACGTGATTGTTAGTCCATGTACATGAGATAAAGTAGTAGGTGAAGTCCTCACATAGTGATGGAAAGGACAGCAACGCTTGCCTGCGGAGCTTGCCTGGTTACATGTTGTGAAGATGCAAGTTGAAGCTCAGCTCCTCATCTCCCTTGTTCTCGCTGCCTCTTCAGGACTCCACGGGGCGCACTGGTTGCCCATCTCCAGAAGCATCTCCCACTACGACATCAGTTAGTGCTTCTCTGACCATTTTGTCTGATAGATTTTGGTTGAAATCTCTCATCTGCTTCTTGCCCTCCTGCTATTCTTTTTGTCTTTGTGAATCTAATTGCTTGATTATTCTAGTGGGACTTTGATGAAAAGGAAGACAAATGCTTCCCTCCGATCGCAATTCTTCCCATTTTTTTAAATTGCGGTCTTCATGGATTTTTAAAATATCTTTTGACAAAATAATATGACATTACTATTCCTTGATGTATGTTGAGTACCAGGAAGTGCCAATAATTCTCTTTCATTTAACAAAGAAAGATTGAATCTTCATAATTAATAGGAATGCAAAGTATTGATTAGAACATTATTATCAGAGCAATAATGTGAACAACTAAGAAACAGAATTACAGACTCAAGTTCAAAATTACTCTCACAGGAAACAGCAGCAATTTCTGAAGTTCAGATGCCTTAAAAGATTCGCTATTTATAGCAATTAAACAGACTTATATTAACACAAAGCAGAAACAGATGTACTGGGAGAAGTGATTAACATTCCTGTGAAATTATCCATTTATATAATATGTCATTAGAAGCCACATTTTATCATCTGTAAACTACTTTTATAATGCAGGGTGCTATTTTTTTTTTAACAGCTATAGCTTTTAGAGGGGATACTTTTTTTTAACATTCTGATATTTATTTTCTCTTAGTTGTTAACAAAGAACAGTTTCCAGATTAGAGTTTATTTCCATCCCATTGTCTTTCATTCCTCTTTATTTCGTTTTTATTTTGTAGGAATTCAACATTTTATAAAATATACTGGCTACATGAGGATATCTTTACACTCTCTTACATCAAGACAGACTGAACTTTTTCAGTCTTGTGCTGAAGTCTTCCTAACCTTCATGCTCTCTTCAATCATATCTTTGTTTACTGCTTCAATTCCATTTATTCTAGTTTCTACCCAAAACCATCTAGAATCTTGTTGGCCTATTTCTCACATTATCCTTCCTCCCTAGGATGTTTATAGAAGAACATGGCTTAGATAAAACTTTTGTCTGTGACCTTCTATTCAGTCACTTCAGAAGATGTAAAGTGCAGATTTCAGAAGCCATAGAAAAGCCATTTCCTTTCTTTGAAAGCTTCCGTGACCTTGGGATCATCAGCGAAAAAATGTATGACGTAAGTGAAGTTTTTATGTCACAATCTGGCTAACTGACCCCAAACTGGATTATGCTTTGCTATCCTAAACCCAAAAGTCAGGGTATACCTAGGCAGCTGAGGAGTCTCCTACGAGTGGAGAACCTTGTCAAATATTGTCCCAAGTGTTTCTCTAAGATAAAAAGAGAGAGGAGGAGGCATGTCCAGAGACGGTCCTGCTTCTGAAAGAGGAACCGGGGCAGTGGTGCCTACAGGAGTTGGGGTGACTAGCACTGGAGATAGAAGTCTTGGCATCTGGGTTAATTTTAGCAAAAGACACCACTGGCCATACAGACATGCATGTCTTCTCTCTGCCCTATGAATGTGTTTTTCATGGCCAAGTTCACAGAAGGAAAGAACATCATCTGGCTTCCTGGAGCCCTTCGAGTCAAGTCAGCAATGGGGAAAGGGCGGGGTTGTCCAGTCAACAGAACTTATCACCTTAAACACCTGACCAGGTTCTTTAAGGGATCCACGATTGTTTAAGTGGGAACCCACTGTTATTCTTCAAAATCTCTTCTTAACATGAAATGTAAATGAGGATGAAAGATCAGATTCACAAGTGGATATTTTTAAGAAGGAAGGCTTTGCTTGTTGCATATAGTAACCAACAAATATACAGAAGTTCTAGACCTTTTTTCTGAGAAGATACCTACAAGGAGAGTTGGAATACATGAACACAAAATCATTTTCTAGAGCTCTTCTGTAACTTAAAAGTGTGTGCTTATATTTTCTCCATTTAATATTTTTTAAGGATTGTCAAGAATCGTGTAGAAACCTGGTTCCTGTATCAAATGTGGCGTACAATGTCCTCTGTGAAATACAGAATAAATTTTGCGTGGACATTCTGGACATATTGTTTATCAACAACAGGAAGCACTACCCAAAATTATACAAATGTTTTAAATACTTTCATCAAGGTAACTAGATTTATTACTTTTTGTTTCCAGGGCCAATATTTTTTTGACAAGTGTATATTGAGCTCCTACCATGTGCCACACAGATAGCTGGGCAGTGGGCACATAGCGGTTAACAAACACACACGCCCATCTTAAGTCTTCTTGAAGTTCATGCTACGCGGCTATGGCGCAACACCTACCTGGAGGGTCACCTAACTGGCCATTTAGATTCACGAGACAACCAGAGCTCTGGTCAGATTTACTAGAAAGACAAATGACAGGAAAGAGCATCACCACCACGCAGAATCGGTTGTCCCCTTGGACTGGCCCACATGGCAGTCCACCACACTGACCACAACCTGCCTCCAAGGACAAGTCACTTGTGGGTACCAGAGTCACCCTGTTTTCACAGCACCATGCCACAAGGGAATCAGCAACTCGGGTAAAAACATCATAGTCACAGCTTTCAAAGCCCCCTTCCAATGGGCAAGGCAAGCGCGAGTCACCACACCGAAGGGAGACCAGAGTATGGGTTAGTGGCATCTCTCCAGGCCCAGGGGCAACTTACCAGCTGCGGGTCATCTCCCTCAACCCTGTCTTGACCTGCTAACTTTCATCAGAGAGTAGGGAGCATAAAGTTAACATCAAATTTGCCCATAAAGAAAGACAACTGTTTTTATTAACTCTTTTCCCCAAGGAGCAAAACAAACATTACTCAGATAAATGCGAAAGCTATCACTCTGCTAGACACTGTTTTCGGATGCTATCCAAAACTCAAGGTTTGTTCTTGCATGTTCCTAAGAAGGCCTAATTTATACCTTTGTAATGGTATATGGTTAAGGACACATCTCTCTCTTTTGTAGTGTCAACCTTTGCCCAAACTAGACGTGGCCTGTTCACCTGGGGGTTTATTTCTGTGAGGATTTTTTTTCAATCCTCCGTTTCATATTCATTAATTCTACCAACTATGTGCATTTAGAACCTTGGATATGGACCGTCAGCTCTAAGGGACTTGAGCACCTGTGAATTTTTTGTGGGTGGTGGTGGGAGTTGGGGGATTTCTGAAACCACTCCCGTAGGAAAGCTTGATATAAATGCAGTTACATTCGGGGGTCCAAGTTACACGAGGATTTCTCAATGTGGGGGACCTGTACCTCCACCCTCCCTTATAGATATATAACGTGTTATTTATGCTGTGTATATTTTTATGTTGCTAGAAAATTTTTTATTCCAACACAGTTTGGTGTCACTGGAGAGCTCCAGAAAAGCCAAATCAACATCTCAAGAAAAGTGGTCTCGGACCCCAGGAGGGCCGACGCCCGGGGGTCAGGCACGAGCGTGAGGGCACCTGGTGTGTGTCCAAAAAGAACAGTCTATTCGGCTCAGTCAGAGTGAGAGCAGCTGGGGGAGCTGACTGACAGAGCTAAACTTGACGGTGATTTTGGCACCTAAAGCTGATCAATTTCAGGTTTCTACCGGGCAAGGAGGAGATTCAGGTGTCTAAGCGGATGCAAACATGTGGCTTGTTGATTTGGGTCAATAGTTGCACTTTCTAATAATGAACAAAATAATTTCTACAGCAAGTTGGAAAAGAAATAAAGGAAATCAAACATCTAGTCGCAGATTTCACCTCAGTGTTACGTATGTCCACAAAGGGAAAGGCAGCTACCTCTGTTGCCCACATCTAGGGGTTCTGCTCCTCTGCATGGGCTGTGGGGACCCCTCCCTGGCCAGTGTCCATATCCAGGGCTCCCCACCTGGGGGACCAGGGCACCCCACCCGGACTCACCGCCGCCCCTGTCCCCAGGGGAAGTCCCTATTGCTGCCTCCTGGACCTTGCTGTCCACAGAAGCTGCCCTCAGGGGCCAAAGCCAGGAGGGAGGGAGCCACGGCCTGGAGCGAGAAACCCTCTTCTCTGGCCACCCCCACCTCGTGCAGGGACAGAGGCCCCGCCTTCCCCCTCAACGCCATGCCAGCCCTCAGCCTCCTTCACCTTTTCAGGGCACTTCGTACTCCTGCCTCCCACCTCATTCTGTCCCAGTGAAGGCGCATCATGGGGTGACAAAGCGTCCCCACCTCGCCTGGGGCATTGTCCCAGGAGATGCTCCTGCATCAGCCCAGGGGCAGCGCCAACCCCACAGCCTCCCAAGAGGCCTCCCCTCCCTGACTCCTGCAGAGACCCGCCCTGGGCTTCTCATGCTGCCTCCCCCCCCACCCCCCACCGCGGGTCTGACCTGCGGCTGGTGTCCTGGGCCCCGGGGGACGCCTCCAGGGCCCTGGCCCCGCACCCCTGGGGCTTCCAGGGCAAACGGGCTCACTGCTTGTGGCCTCGGGGTCTTTCTTTTGTCCCCGGGATCCAGGCCCCGCCCTGGAGGACTGTCCAGCTGCCCTCGTGCCTCTGGCTCATGGATCTAGGAGCCAGTCACACCCCTGGGCCCGATGAAGCCCACACTGCCCTGTCTAAGCACCTCTCAGCTCTTGGGCTCTCTCCATGCTCACATCTCTCTAGGGCCCAGGCCCCCACAGAGGAACCCCCTCATTTTCTTCGTGTGATTACATCAGTGCCCAAAGCACCCACTTCCACTGTTATTTGGATAAGCGCTTTGATGACGTCTGCAAGATTTTTATGAGACCCACTGGGCCTACCCTCAACCACCCTCACGGCGGGGCGGCTCCTCTTTGCGAGGGAAACATGAAAGGGTCCCGTTGGGGTCTGTCTTCCTGTCCCGGGACCACAGGGGCTTTGCTGCGAGGATGGGCAGCCGCGTGCCCAGGACCCGAGGCCTGGAAACACCTCACATGCGCTTGGGGCTGTCCGGTCTTTCACGAGGGTCTCTCACGGCCTGTTCCTCTCCCTCTTCTCAGTGCTCAGTGAGGCTTGTGGTCACCAAGAATGTAATGGAGTGGCGGGGGCGGAGAGGCCTGACATCCAGCGAAGCCTTGAACAAGGTGAGTGCCAGCAACCAACACTGATTCTCGTCTGCTGAAAGGCAGAGGAGAAAGGGGTTTGGGGGTCCTATTAAAGACTGTGAAGCAGGGGGAAATGTGGGCCATGGCGAAGGCAAGGTTGGGGGTACCAGCACCCCCCCAGAGGCTGGATCCTGGAGGGTCAGTGGACAGGGCACTGCTGGCACCTTAACCAAGACAGAGGAACAGAACAAACCGGACTCACAGAGAATACCTGCAGGGAGAGCCTGTGGTCTGGAAAGTTCCTTGTAGGAGATGAGTGTGAAGTGTGAAGGGGAGAACCTGGGCCCAAGCTCCCGTCCCAGAGGAAACCCTTGGCAGCGGCAGGAAAAGGGACTGGCTGAAACATGGGGCCGTTCAGGAGCAGGACTATTTCAGGGGGACGGTGGTCAGGGAGAGACAAGCGAGGAAGAGGCACAGCTGTGAAAGGAAGTGGGTGCTCAGAGCGAGGAGGAAGGAGGGGGCAAGAGAGAGGAAAGATGGGGGTAATGACACAGTGAGAATAGCCCTATTGTAAGAGCTCCTTTGCATTTAGGGGTGCAGAGGTGGCGGCTGCTGGTGGAGGGGAGCACTGCCCCGGGGCCCTTCGTGTGAGGAAGGAAACTGACATCAGGGCCCCATAAGTAGCTGGCCCAGAGTCCCATGAGCAGGGGCGAACCCACAGCCTGTTTATCCCAAAACGCCGGGGGAATTCACGCAACACGGACTGAAGCAGTCGGAGCTTTAGCACATGCCCAGTGCGGTGCAGCCAGCACCTCTGCCTGGCCCTCAGCACTGTCACCCCAGAGCACACTGCCTGGGCAGGAAGCCGCCCCCCGCACCCCCCGGGCAGACACTGATATTCTCTGTCCCTTGGATTTGCCCCTCGAGGCCATGTCTTACACACGGGACATGGGAGGCGGGGCCGGCCCGCGTGTTCCCTGCTCAGCGCAGCGCATCCTGGGTGCCCCGCGGCTAGCGGGACCCCCGTGACTGAGCAGCGTCCCTCTGGCCTGGGCCACGCTCCTTTATCCAGTCAGCGTTGAGCGACGAGCTGGTCCCACCTTTTGCTCTTCTGGACCCCACACACTCCCCAGGAAGCAAATGCGCGGAAATGGCAGAGAGAAAGACACAGAGAAAAGACAGGGGGTGGGGGGAGGAGGCAGGGGAGGAGGAGACTGGGCTGATGGCTGGAGTGGGCAGGACAGCGGGACAAGACGGGAGGGTGCAGTAATGGGTGGGGACTAGCATCAGGCTCTGCAGGAACTAAGGCGGGGCCCCCAGTCTGTGCAGCCTGGGAATGAAGGGGGATTCGCTATGGCCTGGGGGCCGGACCAGCCAGCAGCCCTGAGGGGAGGCCCCGCGGGAGGGGCCTGGGCGGGGGGAGGGTGGGGGGGAGGGGCTCTCTGCCAGGGCACAGCTGTCCCGACACCCTGGGGCTGAGGGCTGACTGTCAGAGTCGGTGGGCTCTGCCTTGATGCCAGGAGGGGGTCTTCACCTCCTCCTTGATCAAAAGAGGCATTGGGGGCAACGGCATAACCCACCTTCAGTTTCTGTAAAAACTTCCTAATCTCTCCTCCCTAGGAGCTGGAGAAAACGCCGGTCCGAGCCTCACCTGGTCACCAGAGGATTCTGCTGCTAACACAGGTCTGTGCCCGCTACTGTTCCGTGACCCTTTGCTGGTTTTGCCCCGCCCTGGAATGTGCTGGGGGGTGTGGGAGGGCGCTGCTTCTTCCTCTTACTGATGGTTCAGAACTGTCCATCTCTGCATTCATTGCTCCATCCCAATGCTGGGAAGGCTGTGGCTCTCATCTCCTTAGATGCGCTGCCTGCCGCTGGCTCTGGCTTCAACGCTTTGCCCAGGTGCTGGCTTCTCTTTGCTGCCTGGTCTTGCTTCAGTCTGGCAGCTGTTTGGTGCTTTGATGTCATGTCCAGCTGTGGCCAGTGGAGGGCGGTGGTGAGCACGTTCTGCATGGGGCGCTACCTGCCCTGCTTGGTCCCTCAGGCAAAACCATGGCCGCTAGGTGCCCCCCACGCTCCACCCCACTATACAAACCGTGGTACCTGGGCAGCAGGCCTGGAGTGCTCCCCAAACACCAGGCAGACCCCCAGTAAAGCCTTTGGTACATTAGCAACCATGACCCCTGTTGACGTCTTGATCACTCTTATTAATGCTGTTGAGCTATTTAAAATGAAATTGTACCTTTAAGGCATTCACGGTAATGATCATTCAGAATATCTCACACGGTAATACAGATAAGAGGTCATCGAATGTTCTCAGAAGCTTCGTATTGATGGTGTCGCATCCCCATTTTCAGAGGAGCAAGGATCAGCTTAGAGGGGCTGGTGGTTGTTTGTGGGAGTTCACGCAGCTGAGGCTCCTCTAAGGGCTGGAGTTGGTGTCAGCTGTGAGGCCCGTGAGAGGACGGGCTCTGGGTCCCTGTCCTGGACATTCCTGCCCTCCCGGTCCCTCCGTTTCATCATCTATAACGTGGATGTGATGACGCAGCTATTTCTCAGGACGCCCGGGTTAGCTTGTCACGTGAAACACTCGCAGTCGCGTGGAGGCATCATCCGTGCCTCAGGCATGTTATCATTACTAATAATCAATTACACTGGTCACCAAGTTTTTACAAAAGAAATGTTACTGAAATATAATTAGTCATTTCCTATCACTTTGCACGAGCTCAACATGAATAAGACAGTCAAATTCTAATTTTGGCTCTAGTTCTTTTTGCAATCTGCAATAAATGGATGCTTACATCAAGAAATGCAGCCGATAGTAATGGGCCTGCGGTTAAAGCCTGTAAAATATCAAGTGATAGACGACTTCTTAGAGTTCTTCACTTGGCTCTTACACAGCTGATCAGGACCATCTCTGGGGAGTGTCCAGCAGTAGTCAGCCAGCATTGGAGTGGACCATTTTCCCTGGTATCTTTGTTCCATTGATGCGATATCTTGATGAAAACGTTCGCCATGTTCATCACGAACCACAGCACACTTTTTGGGGAAGAAACCAGATGGATATGAAGGAAGTGGATCTTTAGAGACATATTGCAGCCAAGTTTTTGATCATCAGCATGTCTTCTACTAGTTCCTTGTGGGTTTCTGCCCTAAGATTCCCAAAAAATTTTGTAGACTATAGGCGAAAAGCATTACATGCTTGTTTCGCATCACCCTGCAGTAAGTTGTTGAACCGGTCTTCTTTGAAGAGCTCTCGAATCTGAGGACCCACAAAAGACTCTCTCTTTAATCTTTGCTTCGCTGAGTGGAGGAAATTTCTCATGCAGGTATCGGAAAGCTGGTGAGTTCTGGTCCATGGCTTTCATGAAATACTTCATCAAACCTAGTTTGGTGTAAAGGGGTGGTAGCAAGTTTTTGTGAGACTCCACCAGAGCTGGGTGCTGGATATTCTTCTCTCCAACTGCTGCATTTTGTCTGCGAGTCATTCCTTCCGCAAATAGTTCAGTTCACTCTCTCGGCTATCCCACTCACATAAGAAACACCTGTATTTTGTATATCCCCGCTGCAGTCCCATTAAAAGGGCAACTAGCTTCAAATCACCACAGACGTGCCAGCTGTACTTGTTATACTCAATGGAATTTAGTAGCTGCTTTAAGTTATTGTATGTCTCTTTCATGTGGACAGCATGAGTACTGGAATAAATGGAAGACGGTTTCCATCGTGCAAAAGCATAACCTTGATACTCAGTTTCAAAGTGTCTAGAAATAGTCTCCATTCTTTTGGGTCATGAGTGATTTCTAAGGCATTCATGAGGCCCTCAATATCGGAACAGAATACCAGAGGACTTTCCTTTCTGAAGAAAGGCTCCAACTGCTGGTGGCGCTTCAATGTAAAGTGATTGTGACATCTTCTTCTAGAAGATTCCATGGTTGGAGTCTTGATCCTAGCAATTCTGCCTTGTAGTTTGATAAGTCCAAATCACGAACCAGGTCATTTAGTTCTTTCTGTGTTAGTCTGTGTGGGGTTGATGATGCACCACAGTGACAATCTGGATCACTGCATGCTGACGGAACAGAACAGGTCGGCTCACCCTTGTCCTCATCAGATGAATCAAGAGAACATTCTGCTGGAGGTTCTGGAATAGGAAGTCCCGCACCATGTGGAACTGGTCTCAATGTGGAACTGGTCTCAATGCAGACCAGGAATGTTTGGGTAGAGTCTTCTCGACTTTTTTTGATTCGTTATTCTGCCAGAAAGAGGAAGAACCAAGCAGAAGTAACAGTCTTTTATGTAGTTGATTGGCTCTCTCCACTCAATGGGGACAGCAAACGGCATTGAAGGTCTATTGCCACTGAACCACTGTGAAAGCTTGTCGTACATGTAGCACAGCATATATGCGGGCCCAAGACTTGTCTTGGTCACCAACCTTGCATCCGAAGTAAAGATGAAAAGCCTTCTTCACTTGAGAAGTGATACTGTTCTTCTGGTTGGCAAATGTCACTTCCCGACAAATAGAGCAGAAATTGCACACGCTATTAAAGCACTTCTGAGCCATAACTGTTCTGTATTGTGCCTAAATGGATAAAGTAATACCAGTTCTATGCAACAGTAGCTTAACTGTCTCCTTTATAGATATAGAATGTATTATTTATGCTGTGTATATTTTTATATTGCTAGAAATTTTTTTATTCCAACACAGTTTGGTCTCACTGGAAAGCGCCAGAGAAGCCAAAGCAATATCTCAAGAAAAGTGGTCTCGGGTCCCCAGGAGGACCGAAGCCCTGGGGTCAGGCACGAGCGTGAGGGCACCTGGTGTGTCTCCAAAAAAGAAAAGTCTATTTGACTCAATCAGAGTGAGAAGCAGGCTGGGGGAGCTGACTGACAGAGCTAAACTTGACGGTGATTTTGGCAGCCGAAGCTGATCAGTTTCAGGTTTCTACTGGGCAAGGAAGAGATTCAGGTGTCTAAGCAGATGGAAACATGTGGCTTGTTGATTTGGGTCAATAGTTGCACTTTCTAATAATGATCAAAATAATTTCTACAGCAAGTTGGAATAGAAATAAAGGAAATCAAACATCTAGTCGCAGATTTCACCTCAGTGTTACGTATGTCCACGAAGGAAATGGCAGCTACCTCTGTTGCCCGCATCTAGGGGTTCTGCTTCTCTGCATGGGCTGTGGGGACCCCTCCTGGCCAGTGTCCATATCCAGGGCTCCCCACCTCGGGGACCTGGGCCTGGACTCACCGCCACCCTCGTCCCCAGGGGAAGTCCCTATTGCTGCCTCCTGGACCTTACTGTCCACAGAAGCTGCCCTCAGGGGCAAAGCCAGAAGGGAGGGAGCTGTGCCCTGGAGCGAGACACCCTCTCCTCTGGCCACCCCCACCTCGTGCAGGGACAGAGGCCCCGCCTTCCCCCTCAACGCCATGCCAGCCCTCGGCCTCCTTCACCTTTTCTGGGCACGTCGTACTCCTGCCTCCCACCTCATTCTGTCCCGCGAAGGCGCATCATGGGGGACAAAGCGTCCCGCCTCGCCTGGGGCATTGTCCCAGGAGATGCTCCTGCATCAGCCCAGGGGCAGCGCCAACCCCACAGCCTCCCAAGAGGCCTCCCCTCCCTGACTCCTGCAGAGACCCGCCCCGGGCTTCTCGGTGCTGCCCCCCCCCGCCCCCGCGGGTCTGACCTGCGGCTGGTGTCCTGGCCCCGGGGGACGCCTCCAGGGCCCTGGCCCCGCACCCATGGGGCTTCCAGGGCAAATGGGCTCACTGCTTGTGGCCTCGGGGTCTTTCTTTTGTCCCCGGGACCCAGGCCCCGCCCTGGAGGACTGTCCAGCTGCCCTCGTGCCTCTGGCTCATGGATCTAGGAGCCAGTCACACCCCTGGGCCCGATGAAGCCCACACTGCCCTGTCTAACCACCTCTCAGCTCTTGGGCTCTCTCCATGCTCACATCTCTCTAGGGCCCAGGCCCCCACAGAGAAAACCCCTCGCTTTCTTCCTGTGATTACATCAGTGCCCAAAGCATCCACTTACACTATTATTTTGATAAGCGCTTCCGTGACATCCGCAGGATTTTCCTGTGACCCACTGGGCCCACCCCCATCCACCCTCACGGTGGGGCGGCTCCTCTTTGCGTGGGAAACATGAAAGGGTCCCGTTGGGGTCTGTCTTCCTGTCCCGGGACCACAGGGGGCTTTGCTGCGAGCATGGGCAGCCGCGTGCCCAGGACCCGAGGCCTGGAAACTCCTCACACGCGCTTGGGGCTGTCGGGTCTCTGACGAGGGTCTCTCACGGCCTGTTCTCTCTCCCTCTTCTCAGTGCTCAGTGAGGCTTTTAACCACCAAGAACGTAATGGAGAGGCGGGGGCGGAGAGGCCTGACATCCAGCGAAGCCTTGAACAAGGTGACTGCCAGCAACCAACACTGATTCTCGTCTGCCAAAAGGAAGAGGAGAAAGGGGCTTGGGGGTCCTATTAAAGAGTGTGAAGCAGGGAGAATATGGGCCATGGCCAAGGGAAGGTTGGGGGTACCAAAACCCCCCAGAGGATGGATCCTGGAGGGTCAGTGGACAGGGCACTGCTGGCACCTTAACCAAGACAAAGGAACAGAACAAACTTGACTCACAGAGAATACCTGCGGGGAGTGGCCGTGATCTGGAAAGTTCCTTGTAGGAGATGAGTGTGAAGTGTGAAGGGGAGAACCTGGGCCCAAGCTCCCGTCCCAGAGGAAACCCTTGGCAGCGGCAGGAAAAGGGACTGACTGAAACATGGGGCGCCGTTCAGGAGCAGGACTATTTCAGGGGGACGGTGGTCAGGGAGAGACAAGCGAGGAAGAGGCACAGCTGTGAAAGGAAGTGGGTGCTCAGAGAGAGGAGGCAGGAGGTGGCGAGAGAGAGGAACGATGGGGGTAATGACAGTGAGAATAGCCCTATTGTAAGAGCTCCTTTGCATTTAGGGGTGCAGAGGTGGCGGCTGCTGGTGGAGGGGAGCACTGCCCCGGGGCCCTTTGTGTGAGGAAGGAAACTGACATCAAGGCCCCATAAGTAGCCGGCCCGAGTCCCATGAGCAGGGGCGAACCCACAGCCTGTTTATCCCAAAACGCCGGGGGAATTCATGCAACACGGCCTGAAGCAGTCAGAGCTTTAGCACATGCCCAGTGCGGTGCAGCCAGCACCTCTGCCTGGCCCTCAGCACTGTCACCCCAGAGCACACTGCCCGGGCAGGAAGCCGCCCC
>PVIJ01023353.1:0-14384 GCA_004024925.1 Scalopus aquaticus | reverse complement strand
TGGATCACGGGTGAATTGGTGGTGGGCTACCCAAGGGGAATGCAAAATGTAAAAGACATAAATAACAATAAAAATATATATTATTAAAAAAAAAAAAAGTTCCATGGTAAAAACTTTTACCCATGAGCAGACTGATGGAAGATAATGCATTAGTGTAGAGAGTATCTCAGGTATTTGACAAACTGGAAATTTTAGTAATAGAGATTATAACAAAAGGATAAAGACAAGTAGATGGCGAAGTGTGAAATCCAGAGTACTTTCTTGGCAACATATTAAAGAGCTCTACTCTTTTGCAGATAAAGTGCAGGAAAAGCTAAATATCAGCCCTAGTACTTAATTATCAGGTAGCTTATTTCCAGAAAATTCTGAATTTTCAGTGCCAACAGATCTGCTATCCCAAGATCAGGGCTCTGGTGGAGAAGCATTAAAACCATAAAATATGGGGTGGGAACATTTGAACTGATACACTCAGCAATATGGAATCCTTTGTCTTTGCTGAATCCTCACCTCTGAATGGGCACAAGTGGTCCATTCATTCATGCTTCCTTGCGGATTACACAGAGCCTTTGCCTTGAAAGTCAAAATGCACCCTCCTCAGGGTCCACACCCCCTTCCTCTTCTGGCCACAAAGCCAATTATTAGGGTCATAAAATGAAACAACACAAGCAAGAATAGCCTGGCTCTAGCGAGAGAAAAAAAGGAAAGATTTGCTGCAGGATCTATTGGGTCTAGAAAACATACCAGTGGAGACCAGGAGAGTACAACTAGTTCCCAGTGCTGTTGAATTGAGGGTGTAGAGTATAAATCAGCATGGGGTGCTGTTTGTTGATATGGAAGCTTTCTCCCAAGATATAAGATTTAACACAGAGCCAAGGACCCTGATAACAATTCATTTTTTCTTTTTTTTTAAAGATTTATTTATTTATACATACAAGCTGGGGTACAGGCCAGAGGTGTGGGGCGGTGAGAGGGTTCACCAGAGACGGAGCGGGTAGCAGAACAGGCAGATCAGAAATACACTGCTGAGGGGAGCAGCGGGCAAGGCAGAAGAGGTCTGCCGCACAATGTGGGATTCTCCCCTGCCGGGCGTCGAACTTGCGTCGCCGCTGCTGACAGCTCCACAGCGCAGCGCTCAACCGCTGCGCCACCAGGGAGGCCCCCTGATAACAATTCAAACATACTCCTAGATGACCCTGAGGAACCTAAGAAAAATGTTATGAACCACACCAAGACAAGTGAAAATACCAGGATTATCAATGGCAGATGTAAAAAACCAATAATTTTAGGGAAATGGGCACTCTAAAGTGAATAGAATTTTTAAGACTGGTGATACTACTAGTGGCTACATTCTATGAGAGGGCTAGAGAACTTGGTAAGGAATGTGCTGGTTAGACAGTACTAAAATTTTTGAAGAGTTCCATGGTGACTATTCTCTGTAGACCAGGGATCAAAGTAGGAAATTCTACTGAAAAACTTTTCTACCTGAAAACAGTAGGGATGACAGAGTTCAGTAAGGAAGATGCAGAGTTAATAAAGGCCAAGTTGTGATGATGAGCCATCAGCAACTAGGTGGGGGTTATTGCCATGAATAGGTAACACTGATCAACATTGAGATTGTTACTGCTTAAAAAGGCCCTAATCTGTAGTATCTTGGTGTGCTGAACATGAATGTAACCCTGAAAATTTTTTATTAGCTCTCGTTTTGAAGATATTTCATATAATTCATTTTATACGTTTCACCCTGAAAATTGATCCAGTAGTACTGCAACAACATCCTAAATCAGTCTAGAATGATGTAATATGGCATCGCATTGCATAATATCATCATGCACACATCATCCAGAGCTGATCGCATCATTTTCTGATGCAATGCAATACTACTGCCAGGCAGCTGCTGAAGTAAGCTGACATCAGTAGTGTGCTATAGAAAGCCCTATTGGAAAGGTTGAGCATTGAAAATATTTCAGACTTTATGCGAGACAGTTGAAGCTACTGTTACACAGAACTGTTATTATTTTACACATTTAGGCACAATACAGAACAGTAAGGCCTTGGAAGTGCATTAATAGTGTGAACAAGTTCTGCTCTATTTGTGGGGAAGTGACATTTGCCAACCAGAAGAAAAGTATCACTTCTCAAGTGAAGAAGGAGTCTCATCTTTACTTTGGAGGCAAAGTTGGTAACCAAGAGAAGCCTTGGGCCCCACATATATGCTGTGCTACATGTACAACACAGCTTTCACAGGGGTGAAATAGCAAAAGACCATCAATGCCATTTGCATTCCCCATGGTGTGGAGAGAGCCAAGCGACCACATAAAAGACTGTTACTTATGCTTGGTTCCTCCTCTTTCCGGTGGAATAATGAAGCAAAAGAAGTCGAGAATAGTCCATCCAAACATTCCGTCTGCATTGAGACCAGTTCCACATGGTGAGGGACTTCCTATTCCAGAACCTCCAGCAGAATATTCTCTTGAATCATATGATGAGGACAAGGGTGAGCCCAACTGTTCTTCTCCTGTTCCATCAGCAGGCAGTGATCCAGATTTTCACTGTGGTGCATCATTAACCCCACACAGACTAACACAGGAAGAACTCAATGACCTGGTTCGTGATTTGGACTTATCCAAGAACAAGGCAGAATTGCTAGGATCAAGACTCCAACAATGGAATCTTCTAGAAGATGTCACAATTACTTTATATCAAAAGCGCCACCATCAGTAGGAGCCTTTCTTCAGAAAGGAAAGTACACTGGTATTCTGTTCCAATATTGAGGGCCTCATGAATGCCTTATAAATCATTCATGACCCACAAGAAGGGAGACTATTTCTAGACTCTTTGAAACTGAGTCTTAAGGCTGTGCTTTTGCACAATGATCCACTACAATGCTGGATGACTAGTGCTGGACACTCCCCAGAGATGCTCCTGAACAGTTGTGCAAGAGACAAGCGAAGAAATCTATGAAGTAGTCTATGACTTGATTTTTTACAGGTATTAACCGTAGGTCTATTACTATTGGCATGCATTTCGTGGTGTTAACATCAATTTATTGCAGATTACAAAATAAACTAGAGCCAAAATTAGAACTTGACTGTCATATTTGTGCTGAGCACATACAAATTGATAGGAAATGACTAATTTCATTTCAGGAACATGACTTTTGTAAAAATTTGTTGAGGAGTGTAGTTGGTAGACGTTAGTGCCACCCTTTATAAACCTAAAGATCATAGAAGTAATGGTCACCATCATATCTCACATTTAAGTTCTTCATATCTCTAATAAATTCTACAAAATCAGATGAATCCTGTACTTAATATTTGAATACCACAAAGTTAACCAATTGTAGCAGCTTTGTCAGTTGTGGTATATTTACTACAGTTGATTAAAATAGCCTCTGCTACAAGTGATGTAGTCTTAAATCAAATAAATGTGACATTTTTCACTCCTATTTTAGCATGGGGCAGACAATCATACATAATTAGTCTTGACCTAAGACTTTGCCAACTGTGCACCCTTTGCCATAATATAGTCCAAATGGATCACCTGGATTATCTAGATATTTAGTAACACATCATATTGGCTCCCTATATTGATAACATCATCTTAATCATATCAGATGAGCAAGAATTGGCAAGGGTGGCAGAACCTGGTAAGACACATGTGTACCAGAGAGTGAATGAGAGACCTTATAAAGGCTCAGGGGCCACATATAACAATGAAGTTACAGGGGGTCGGGGGATCTGGAGTATCATCCTCTCAAACGCAAAGAACAAATTTCACACCTCTGAACTCCCAACATTAAGTAAATAAAATGGAGGCCATGGTGTACCTCTTCGGGTTCTGTAGGTAGCATGTTCCATACTTGTGGGTGCTACTCTAGCCAGTTTAGCAAGCGATATGAAAGGCAGCCAATGCTGGCTATGCTGAGCACAGGAAAGAGCTCTAGTACTACACTAGACTAAAAACAAGCAACCCTGAACCTTACATTTTGTGACCTGGTACACCCTCTGAAATTAAATTTTCTCAAAATTTGAAGCAGGGCCTCCCTGGTGGCGCAACAGGTTAAATCTCAGCACTATGAAACTATCTACAGCCACTGAAGCGCGAGTTCAATCCCAGGCCAGGGAGCTTCCACATGGCGCAGCAGACCTCTCCTGTCTCACCTGCTGCTCCCCTCAGCAGTGTATTTCACTTGATCTGCCTGTTCTGCTCCCCACTTTGCCTCTGGTGAATCCTCTCGCCAACCCACACCTCTGGCCCCAGTTCTTGTGTGTATAAATAAATAAATCTTTTTTGAAATTTTTTTTAAAAAATCTGAAGAAGCTAAAATTCAGTATGACTTTGCAATAATTTGATATAATATAGGTATGTCAGACAGACAGCAATGGGTGCTTAGAGCCTGCCATAGTTCATGTTTAAAATGTGGCTCCTGGAAAGAAAGACATCATTTTCCATGTTAGGACTGATATGATTGCTAGTTCCCATCTATTTGAGGACAAGGTCTAATAATGGATACAAATAGTCATAAATGAGGAGATTTTTCAGAAGCTTTCAGAAGTCAAAATAATCACTTGAAAAATGAAGAATTTGATTAACTACATAGTTATTTCCTCTACATAATACTGTAGTCTTCAACTATTAAGCCTTATAAGGATCTCAAGGTCATCTGGTACAATGTTTTAATTTTACAAATGAAGAAACTGAGGCCAAAAAAAGGCTAAGGAATTTGCCTAATATATTTTTAATATAAATTTTACCAAAGCCTAATTTACATACAATTATATTCCCATAAAACTAAGTCTAATCAATTCCATATTTAACAATTAAAAACCAAAATCAATCAAATCTAAAATGCAATCATGTAGAAGAGATTCATATATTAAATCATAAAAAATAGAACAGGTGATTAAACAAGGATTCATTTGCTCAGCCATCTCCTTATCTGGAAACACAGTTCACATGTCACGTGGTATGAAGCCTTTATTTCTTCTAACAAAATCCTTTACACAAACTCATGACACAAAGTTGTTCAAATTTATGTCCTCGTTTCCTCTGACTAATTTATAGACTGAACATTATCACTTTTAATCATTTTATGAGGCTGGTATTTTTATGGCCAGAAAAGGCCTCAAGGTTATCTTTTGTGTTATAGGACTTGATCTCTAAGTTCTACAATTCCAAACTTGATGGTCTAATGAGCAAAGGAAAAAAATAACTTACTCCTCCCAAACCTATATAGGACTAATGACTGCCATAAAAACCAAAAATCACTCAAGAAAGGTTTCTGTTGATCAAATTCTATATTCTTTTTAATACTAATTTATCTTGGCCTCTTCCCTTAAACTTGGGTGTTCCTACTCCTTGACTTAATTAATCACTCCCTCTATTCCCTTTCAACCCCTCTAACCATTTCTTTTTAGCCTCCTTTGCATCACCTCTTCTCAGTCCTTACACATTAGAAGCACAAGGATTTTATCTTCACCTTCTTTCCTTTTTGTACTCTGTAACATAGATTCTTAACAAATAGATGTGAGTTTGAACAGGAAAAAATAAAACTTTATTTCCGTTAACCTCAAACTTGAATTCAGCATTGTCTTCAATTATGAATGTCTACCAAAAATTATGGCAATATTATGATAACTGTCAGTCTATAACCATTTTTTTTAATCATAGATTTTTTATATTACATTAAGGCCATTTGGGAGATATCAAACAGCATTTATACCCACCACCTATTTCAAAAATATTGTTAGAAAAACCATCACATAAAAAAATAATACAAGAAATGCAAGAATAAAGAAAGGAATAAACATTGATGGAAGTCAGTAAAGTGTGTAACTCTCATTTTGATCGAGGAGGATCAAATGGCATTGGCCTTGAGAGATAAGACTTGCTCAGATGAGGAAAAGATAAAAGGCTTTCCCAACAGAACAAATGATAGCTACAAATGATAGCTCAAGGACCCTGAATTGTGAAACAATGGGTAAATTTTTCTGTTCCATAAGAACCCAGGATGTGTGTGAGTGAAGGAAGGGAAGGGGAGGAGGGAAAGGACAGTGGCAGCTCATGACAATGAGAAGAAATGGGGAAAAGTTGTGAAAGGTTGTGCTGGGCTTGGCCCTTTAGATCTTCTCCTACAGGCATGATAAACCACTGAAGGCTTTAAGCAGAAGATTTTAAATATTTTATTCACATTTTAAAGTGGTGACACTCTATCAATATGTAGGAAAAACTGGTGGCTTCGAGCTAGTAAAAGAGTTATGACAAGTCAGCCAAAAGACATGAATTGTTGCCTGGGAAATAAGAAGTTACTGAAAATGAAAGTCGGATCAGTTTTTTTACTTAATATTGGTGATGCCATGAACAAAAAAATGGGGAAATTGTTCATTTAAAAAGATGACTGTATACTTTGGGAATGATTATTCAGTTCTATGCAACAAAGAACATGTTTACAGTTGTTTAACACAAATAAGGTTTATTTTCCTCATTAAACAAGATTTAAAGGTGGGCAGCTACTGAAGCTTGCTCAATAATTTGATGGTATTTTTGCTTTACCAAAGAGGAAATACAGACGGCAAATAAGCACATGAAAAGTGTTCATCACCATTAACTATGAGGTAAATGCAAATTAAAACCAAGATGAGATACTACTACAAATATATTAGAATTGCAAAAACTCAAAAACTGACAATACTAACCACTGACAAAGATGGAATAACTGGAACTCTCAGGCATTGCTGCTGGGAATGCTACCTGGTGTGGTCACTTTGAGAAATAGTTTAACAGTTGCTTATAAAGTCAAGAAGTCAAACATACATTTACCATATGACCCAGTAACTCCACTCCTAGGTATTAATCCAACAGAAATGAAATCATATGTTCACACAGAGACCTATACATGAGTGTTTATAAAAGCATTATTCATAGTCACCGAAAACTGGGAACAATCTAAATACCCGTGAGCTAGTGAACAGATAAACAAGTTTTTGTACATCACACAATGAAATATTATTTAGCAATAAAAAGGAACAAACCAAGTGAAAGATAACAGGGTTGGTCATTTGAATTATTCCTTTTATAAGATAGTCTGGAAAGGCAAAAGTGAAAGAATTGAACTCATGTCAGTGGTAACTATGAACTAGGGAATAAACTGAGAGCCTGACACCATAGTCATTGATACAAAGAGGTGTGAGAGAATTTTACAGGATGATGGAAATATTCACTGCCCTGATGGTGATGACAGTTATATATCTGTATATATTTATCAAAACTCATAGGACTGCACATCTTAAGGAGTGAATTTTACTGTGTGCAAATTAAAGTTCAATGAATCTAATATTTTTAAAAAACTACCAGATAAATGCTTACTTTTATTTTCAGAGAAAAATTAAAACAATAGTCTTATTGTTTTAATAAAAATGAACAAGATATAGAAGAACTAGAGTTCAGAATTTTAATGTCAAAAGTTTTTTTTAGATCTGTGGCAAATCCTCAGTGAACTTAAGGATATTTTTTATCTTGATAATGTATAACTATAAATAGATTATTTGTCTACTATACTTTAATTATTCAAAGACCTCTGCTTTCCAACTAAAACTTTGAGCAACTCCACATTCAAATATGTTTATCTTCATTTCATTATTTAAATTTTATTCATACATGGCAAGCTATTTTACTAAGTAAATCTGTAATTTGATATTATAGATTTACACTACGCTAAGTTCATCAAAAAAATAAAGACCAAAAGATTTTACAAATCTGATCATAGTCTCATGTATATCATATAATACCATTTTTTAAATTTCTATTTTACTACATAATTATTGAGTTTCAACTAACTAAATTTATGATGTTAACATTATAGCTATAAAGATAGATATGTAGATAGATAAGAGATAACAGATTTTGGAAATTGCTCAGAGCATTATATTCTTCTGGTTCTAAGAAATAAATAACATTTTATCTATTTTTAAGAATTTCCTGTGTGCATTGCTAATGTTAACCATTCAACTGCTCTAATTATGTCAAAATGGTATCTTGAAAGACAATGGTTTGATTCACTGTGAATTCACAAACAGCATTGACTCAATAGAACTTCACATCAGATCTTTTTTCCCATTTTCTCCCATGACAGAATCCCTAGTTCATGAATTCAATCTAGGATACAATCAGAAGTAAGTTCAAGGACAACGGTGAGTTTTCTGAGTTAATAACCACTGGATTTGTGAAGTCATCTTTGTCTGAGTTCTCACCCTAAGTATTCTGAAAGACAGACATGCTTGAGAAACATTAAAAACACTGGTGATTTGTTTTCAGGTCAAACTTCTCCCCCATTTATGTATTCTCTTTTGTCATGGAGGTTTTGTGATGTTTGCCTACACAATTGTTTCTCTTCTGCATCTACCCTACTTCCCTGCAGGCCTGGGAGACTCCCAAATAGAGGTTGCAAATGTACCTCAAGATCCACTCTCTGACCTCCTCTCTACACTGTACATGACTGTTTAATTTCCTATTTAAAACAAATTAATCGTTGCATGCTCTAATGAGGCTGCAAAGGATCCCTCTCCAATCCACAAGCTTGGAAGAGGTTACCCAGAGTTTGTCCAGATTGATGGTTCCAGGGTGGATGACCTGAAAATGAACTTTGACTAAACTTTGCTCTTTGTGCACTTGGTAGTCTGCACTTGGAAAGTGGCAATTGTCTGAACCAGACAGTTTAAAACTTCAGCCCAAGATTTTACTTGGAAGTTAGTCTTTGGAAGACAGGAAAAAACTCTTTGTCAATCTTTTCGATACCAGTTTTATCAATTGTTTTCTAAGTGCTTTTCTTTTTTATAGCATCCAAGTTGCATTTCAAAACAAAGTATTAGTCAAACTAAAAATGTCTCTTTTTTATTTTTCATTTCCTCTTTCTCTAGGCACTATAAATGTTAGAATTGGTTTAATTTGAACCTAATCTACTATAATGCAACTCATATAATGCCCTCCATTTAAGAATTTAGAAAATATGCTTACAAATATTAATTGGTTCCCACAGCCTGTAGACCATGTGTTAAATCCATTTTACCGATTATATGGAACTTATCTCTGGTTTAAGTCAACAATTGAAATTTCATCTCTGCTATACAAGATTGCAGTTTAGCCAGGTGACTCCCCTAAACTAATAGGTCATGAAAATGAATGTTTGAGAACTTTTTCCATTAATATACCAAAAAAGAGCTCAGGGCATTCTGAGATCAACTATTTGGACCTAGTCTTCTCTGGCAACTTGTCTGGACTCTATAAAATACCTTTTGAATAAGATAAAACTAATCTCCAGTTAATGATAAATAAAATAATAATGTTGTTTTATGTAATATCCTTTACTACGCTTCCTCGTAAGTAATTGACTAAATATCACACTATTCTCTTAGAGAACTATGAATAGGAATTGAGATTGATAAAAGAGATGGAAAAACTGATCCGGTAAATGGCTTAGTTTTTGTGGTTTTGTTTTTAATGAAACAACAGATTTGGAATAAGAAATCAATGTCTCTATTTTCTGGTCATTCTATATTTCTCTGTTTTCTCTACTTTATTGTTTCCTGAAGTGACATTGACAATCCTAATTACCTGCCCAAAAACTATAGCAATTTTACGTGTAAACAAATGAAAAAACATGAAAGAGCCTTAATATAACCCATTTGGGTCTATTCAAATATGCAGACTCTCAGTCTCCCCACAAAAGCCAGCATCATTTCCCAATCTCAGTGATTCAAACTGTAGAAACCATATCTTTTCTTCTTTTTAATGGCATTCTTCAGGACTTAGTTGAGTTAGGAACTTCTTTTTTAGTCCTTTGGAATGCATCAGAACCCCTTGGATTCCAGTAGATCACCACTGCCTTTTTAAATGTTGTCTTCTCTAATGTGCCTGTGCCAAAAGACATTCTGTTGAGGCCAGAAACAATGTGACTGGAGATTGCTAACCCAACTCCCCTGACATTGAGTAGCCACTGAATAGCAGAGTGTTGGGCAGGGAATTGAGGGAGACATCTTCCTGGACCATGGTCCACATTATTACAAGTAAGACTGGCCCACAAGGCAGATTGGAATTCTGTGACATTCAGTGTCTCTTGAAATTATATTACACTTGGGTAGATAGAAGGAGAGCTGATATGAACTTTTATTAAAAAGCTGTCATCTCTGCTCTTTAGTTCCCTCATTTGAGCACTGAAAATCCAGGATCAGGATTAGAAATGGAATTTATGGACAAGCTTAAGAGAAAAGTCTTAGAAGTAGAACTCCAGTGGCACTGTTTCTGCAATACCCCTTCAGCAATGGGCTGAATAATCCATAATATATTGGTACAATCTTCTTTGCGAGAATAGAGCTTGATTTTTATATCTCAAGTTAAGGATAGAAACTGGGATGAATAAAGCGGAAGCAGATCCTCTAATGAACAAAGAGGCTATGAGTTAATGTCAGAAATGAAGGGGACAAAATGAACTAGAAAAAAATAACCATTCTGACTTGAAGAGAGATAATATCTGCTAAATAGACTGTCTTTCACAATTTAACATGAGGCATCACCAGCTCTTTTGGGGTCATTTTCAATCACACCAGGTGGTAGTAACTTGTCTCAGAAGCTAGAAATTGAGACACAGCTATGATCAGGTACTTATCACAGTTTAGAATGCTGTAGGAAATGGTAATGTGATGACCTGTTCTTCCATTCCTCACTGCTTTCATTCTTTTTCCTTCCTTTCAAGGGCAATCTGATATTATTGATGTTGTTATGAACTTTTTTTAGTCACTGACTTATCTTTTGGTAGAAATTTCAGATGTACTTCCATTGCTCCTAAAAACAATGTTGTAGACTCAGAGGCAAGGAAAGTCTGACCAAGTGCCTTTTGAGGGTGTTTTTCAGAATGCCTCCCAAATTAAATTTCATGTGAAGACTTCCAATCATTTGAACTCCCAAGTTAGTCTACAAAGAGAGCTCCAGATGGTCTACAAGCTTCTCCACTGGTCACATGAATATTCCTTTCCTTTTAAAACCATTTAGGCAGCAGAGCCATTAACAACCTGCAACCAAGAAATATTAGGTAAAAACGAATTCCAGTTCCTTCTATAATCAGTGTCCCAAACTCAGATCACAATCAAGTGAGTGTGCTGACTGCCTTGAGGTTAATTTCTTCCTCATGAATAATTGATTCTCAGCATGAATTGATTCTTCACTGTCAACTCTCACTATATATATATATTTTTTTTTTTTTTTTTAAATACAAGCTGGCGTACAGGCCAGAGACGTGGGGCGGCGAGAGGGCTCACCAGAGACAGAGTGGGGAGCAGAGCAGGCAGATCAGAAATACACTGCTGAGGGGAGCAGCGGGCGAGGCAGGAGAGATCCGCCGCACCATGTGGGACTCTCCCCGGCTGAGCATCGAACTTGCTGCCGACAGCTCCACAGCACAGCGCTCAACCGTCGCACCACCAGGGAGGCCCCTCACTATATTTTTAATTGATTTACTGTTAAAACAGGAAAAAATATGAAAGACTAATCCATATCACCCTTATGAGGATAAAAATTATTTACTCTACAAAGCATTTTTCTTTAATTTTTCTAAATCCAACAACAGTTAAATGACTGACATACCAGAAAAATTTGAAGATTTGTTTTCCTAAGAATGTTAGTCTATTAATAAGGCAAATCACACATATACAAAGAAAGATTATTTCCCATTACACGTTTGTACACACTCATTAAAAATGGCATTAATTAAAATTAACTCCAAATATTTTATTAATTTGTATATATTGTAAAAAAGATATAATGCCACTTTCTCCTCTTTAGAGAAGACTTTTAATTCTAGGGAACTAGTATGCTAGAACTGAGAACCTCTGTATTATTAATACATTCATTCTTCTTTACTTTTTATATGCTAACTCACTTAGGTTGTTCTTTTCTCTTTCTGTTTAGCGAAGGCAGCTTTATACTATGTCATCTTCAATGTGTTGAAGTGTGAAACAAACACATGACAATCAGATACTAGCTATTCATCAGAGTTAGGTGAAAATCAGAAGTATTTAACCAAAATTTCTAAGAAGGGATGTAATAAACTCACCCTTCCACAATTCATTTGAAAGTCAGATAATATCATTTAGCATTTATCAAATAAAAACAGGCAGGTGAGAATGACAGCATCTTACCTACCTCACAGGACTGTGTGATGATGAATGACTCACTCATGAAATATTTTAAGTCAGCATTTCCTGAACATTTGGAGTAACTCCAAATATCCAGATAAAACAGAAAAACTCAGTTGTGAAACTGCAATTAGGTGAACACAAGTCTAGTATGCTTAATATGTCACCAAGTTAGAATGCTAACCTTCTGGCTACTAAGATAAGCATTGAATGATGCCTTAAATACAATTGACCTGGAGTCTATTTAATTCAGTATAGTACAAAATCCGTTTTCTGAGCTCCTTTTCTAAGGAGCTCCTGGAAATACTGCAATTAATTCTCATTAATCTCTGCAAGGTTGGTACAATTAGACCCATTATAAAGAGGGGAAATGGAAGCAAAGAGAAACCTTAGAATGATTTTCCCTAGTGCAGAAACTGAAAATAAAAACTTACTTGCTGAACCCTTAGGGCAATACTTTATCCACTATGCTAAACTTGCTTTGTACCAATTACTTATAGAAATATGTTGCACATATACATTAGAATCATCACAATTACCACTTAACTAGGCTAAAACATGTTTACCTGGTACACTATCACCAGTAGGTAAAAACACTCAGCTATAACATAGTAATCCTGATTCAAGAATAGATCTCTTTTTTATGCCTCAGGTAATATACTAGTAAGTCAGGATCTCCGCAGTGAAGGAAAGAGAACCCCCAACTTTGCAAATCCTCCATGTTCAAGTTTAAATTCACAGATCAAAACAAGGACTATGGTGATGGTTCATGAGTGAATTTTGGTGGGAATTTTATGGGAACTATGACTGAGAGGAGAAATCAAACATTGCACAAAAATGAACAATCATGTAACATATATGTATAAATAAAAAAATAATAATTCACAGACTGCTCATATGTTATTTGAACATTGAATATCAATACTGAAGCCAGGGATGAAGTGTTGAAAGCAAATTTGTTTGGCAAGATAATGATTAATTTAGTAATGTCTACAAAGTTGAATACATTGGATTCCTCAGCCTTCTAGTAAAATGGATAAATCCTAAAAAAGATAATGTTTACATTAAATGTTTAAAAAATTGGAATTTTATGGGGAAAATATTCAATTCAGGTAGGTTTTCTCGCCCCTTGATTTATTCATTAAATATATGTAGTAAACAGGTATTTTGCTAGGGCTAGGGACACACAGAGGGTGTAGGTTCACTCGTTGCCCTGACAATAAGAAAACACAAAGTACAGTCAAATAATGTCTGAGTACAGAATGCTTTGAATGGGGCACACCATGGAAACACCTAACCCACCAGAGAGAGCCAGACGACCAAGGAAGACATTCTGGTGATAACATACACATGCATGGATTACAGAAATATTTAGAAAATTGATTTGATGATCAAGTGGAAAATAAAACCAGTTTATCCTCATATTGTGGTGGTTATGAGGGTGATGGATCGAAAAGGAGAATTTAAAGAAAAATTCTCATGCCTCTTAAAATACCTTCATTTTAAGAAAATGGATTTAGTGAAAATGCAACTGATTGAATTTTATAAGGTAAGTAAATTATTTTTTCCAAGGATTGATGGTGTGTATGGGAAAATTCATTGAGTATTTGCTTTAATTCTACTTTCAAAAAGTACTTGGAGTATAAATCATGGAATGTCAGGATACAATTTGATTCAAACTGTTCCTTCACAAATATGCAATGAAGCTAACAAACAGTATGCAAAGGTACTTCATTGGGGAAGTTAAAGAAACAATAAAGTGGAAAAAATTAACTAGTGGTAAAGGCTCAAAGAAGTGACTTAAAATTTATAGTTTCCTTTTAAATAACAGCATTTTAGCATTTGTGGTCGAAATACCACAAATACTAATGAATTTGAGACATTCTTGTCTTAACATAATGTAAATGCAATACTCAGCATTTACCAGGAAAATAATCAGAAGTTTGAAAATTGAAAGTTCAACAAAATGAAATACATGGCTATCACCCGTATGTTCATTTCGGCACTATTCACAATAGCAAAGGTATGGAAGCAACCCAGATGTCCAAAAATAGATGATTGGATCAAGAAGATGTGGTACATATACACAATGGAATACTATTCAGCATGGAAAGAAGATAAACACATGCAATTTGCAGTGACATGGATGGAATTAGAGGGGATCATACTCAGTGAAATAAGCCAGAAAGAAAGAGAAAA
>PVIJ01023352.1:0-14385 GCA_004024925.1 Scalopus aquaticus | reverse complement strand
TCTTGTGCCGGCTATTTTCTGTGCCACCGCATGAATGGTATAAGCATTCAATAAAACACACACAGCTCCTGAACTACTGGATATATTTTAATGAAATTTTAAATGCATAGAGATTAAAGCTTCTAGACTGAGTACGATCAAAGAAATAGCTCCTAATAGTTCCAAATAAATCCACCGTGGCGTGAAAAACCAGAGACTAGATGAACACGTGAATACATGAATATGTGAGCGGAGCAAAAAGTGTTAAGAGGGTAAAACTTCTTAGAGGAGGTGAATAGTTAGTGAAAAACAAGGGTAAAGGCTTTATATGTTCCTCATCATTACTTTTTCCCCCACTTTCTAAGGCATGGAAAAGAACAGACTGGTAGAGGATCCAAAGGACATAAGAAAGGAAATAAACAAGTAAGCACCTTTTTGAGATTATCTAGCTTCTATTTGATACCTCTTGTCTTTTCAGCTAAATTTCAAGAGATTATATCAGGCATGGAAACCTGAGCTGTTTAGGGGAGCTTTCATAGCTTCTGCCAGCATTTGATTTCATTCCCTGCTCTCTAATGGTCTGTTGAGTGTTAGCCTGCCCAGGCTGCTCCCACAGGGCTGAAGAGTATTATTGTTTTCCCTGAGTGAGGCCAAAAGGTAGATAAAAAGGACTATGCCCTTAAGACTATACCTAGCATAGTATGTGCTACATTAAGCTATAAAGAGACCAAAATGAGGTTAACAGTGCGATTTCCAGCCTTAGCTTCTAGGGAGCTATCAGAGAGGTCTAGAAAATTAGATTTTTACCTTTCCTGAATATGGAACGGGGGAGAAAAATAGTGCCATTCTGCTTATTCTTATGGCTCAGATAGGTCTTAAACTTTCTTCTAATCTGTACTTTGGATTATATCACAGTTCTCCTGGTCATTAGACACATCCCATGTCCCCAAATATGACAGCCTGTTTTTGTTGTATCCAAAATTTTATATTAGACTTTGACCACTGGGCTCCTCCCATTTCTTGAGTGCCCACTTTCTACCAAATCTCTACAAAACATTTTATATGTAGTCTTTAACCCTCATGAAGGTCACTGACTAGACCACAGCGCAAGGCATCTGTGTTGTTAGTTCTCAATCCCAAATCAGCTCTCCCACATCAGTTAACCTCCACTGTCTAATGTTTTGTCAAAGAATACAGATTTACTTTAATGTTATTTTGAGCCAAAAATGGAACTAGACTAGGTAAGTCCCCACACACAAAGTATTTGTAATATACTCCAAAGGCAAAGAGCAATGACTTTGGGATTTTCCCAAAACTTCTCAGCTGTTTCCAGAAGCTGCTCAGTGAGGTAAAGGGGCTTACACCTAGAAGGAAAACTGGTAACACGAATAGGTACCCATAAGACAGTATACCCTTGGGGAATTCATCATGATTCAGGGTCTGACCATTAAGCAGTCTGAGAAACATGATCTTTTTGGTACAGTAAGAGTGGATCCATCTCTCAGTGATTGACTCAAATTAACCAAGATCACAGAAATAGTTATGTAGGACATGGGGATAGAGAAGTGAGGAAGTAAAAGATAAAGTACTGATTTATGGTGAGAAGAAATAGTTATCACAATATATTGTACACTTTTTCCTAGTCATACTTATAAGTTCATGTGAGGTATTTATTATTTCCCATTTTAAACAGGAGGAAGCTGAGGCTCAGATGGATGAAGTTATCTTGCCCAAATTTATCCATCAAATCAACATCAGAATTGACATTCCTGTCTTAGCTTATTGAATCCAAAGCCCTATGCTGTAATTGTTAGACAAGCTTCAGACCTAGGTCTGGCTGATTCTAGTACACATGCTCTTATCCATTTCTAAAAGAGGTTTCTTTATCCAAGAATAAGTTGCAGGAGAGGCCACTATATCAGAAATTTACTTGGAGACATAAAGTCGTGTCCCCAAGCATTTTTTGAGTTCTTACTGTGTGCTGGGTATAAATTGTCCTAAGTGCTTTACATTGAGTATCTCACTGAATCCTCACAGGAAGCTATGAAATAGATAGCATTATTCTCTGGTTTATAGGTAAGGGTAAGAAAACTGGGAGAAAACATGAAATGGTAGGTGATCATACATTTTTCTTCACTAAGATTGCCGGAGGCATTGATATGCACTCTAGAGAGGTAACCTGGCCAAGCAAATTCTCATATTGACTTGATTTTTAGCTAAGCCTTCTTTCCTGGATAGAGTTGCTGATGATAGCCTTGCTGATTGTCCTTTTATTGTTCAGTCACCCCAATTATCTCTAGTTTCCTCAAAGCTAGAGATAATTGTTCCATCTCACTAAACCTGCGGCATCATTGTCCTGTCTTCTTGCGATTATTCCTAGGTCACTGGAGTTTTGTATGTTCCTAAATTCTTTTTTTTTTAAAGATTTATTTATTTATACATACAAGCTGGGGTACAGGCCAGAGGTGTGGGGCGGCGAGAGGGTTCACCAGAGAGAGTGGGGAGCAGAACAGACAAATCAGAAATACACTGCTGAGGGGAGCAGCGGGCGAGGCAGGAGAGGTCTGCCGCACCACGTGGGATTCTCTCCGGCCGGGCGTCGAACTCGCATCGCGGGCTGCCGACAGCTCCACAGCGCAGCGCTCAACCGCTGTGCCACCAGGGAGGCCCTGTTCCTAAATTCTTACGTCATTTGTTTATATTGTTTTTATTTCTTTGTTGACTTCCTCAAGTGGCTAATTCCATCAGTTGTGTGGATTTTTACTAGTTTCACCTTATTTCCAGGTTATTGAACAATATTTCACAGTAGGCTACATGTTATAGAGGCTTAAGAGCTACATGATCTAGGGCCTCCCTGGTGGCGCAGCAGTTAAGTGCTGCGCTGTGGAGCTGTCGGCAGCGGCCATGCGAGTTCGACGCCCAGCCCGGGAGATTCCCACATGGTGCGGCAGACCTCTCCTGCCTCGCCCACTGCTCCCCTCAGCAGTGTATTTCTGATCTGCCTGTTCTGCTCCCCACTCTGTCTCTGGTGAACCCTCTCACCACCTCACACCTCTGGCCTGTACCCCAGCTTGTATGTATAAATAAATAAATCTTTTAAAAAAAAGAGCTACATGATCTAGCTTTGAATTGGGCTCTGCCACTTACTAGTTCTGTAGCCCGGGGACAAGTTACTTAGCCTCTCTGTGCCCTAGTTTCCGGTAAAACGGAGAAATTGCTATCTACTTCACAGAGTTATTGTGAGTGAGATAATATATGTAAAGTATTTAACAAGGACCCTGGAACATGGGAAGTGCTCAATAAAAATTAGTTATTATTTATGACTGACCACAATTTCAACAGGTACTATATCTCAGTTATATATTGCGTCTTTGTAGAAAGAACAAGATCTTTGGAGTCAAACAGATCTGGATGCAAGTTTAGGCATGCCAGTGAACTTGGACAAGTCACTTTACTTTTTTGAGCCTCTCTTTGAGAGTCAGTACTGCATCACAAGGTAATGCAGTTCATGTCGTTAGTATTTCAATATTAGTCACATTCCTGGAATTAAAAGAAAAACAGGTGACTTTATGAAAGAGTCTATGGAATATTACACATAGACCTTATGGTTTCTTTTCTTTTCCTTTCATTTAAATGTCCAGTTGTCATCATTGGACACCATTACATGGTAGTTAACAGACTAGATTTTAGAAGCTAACTATCCTAGAGTAGAATTCTGGCCCCATTACTTTTTATCTGGGTGTCCTTGAACAAGTTACTTTAATCTTTCTGAGCCTCACCTTCCTCATCAGTAAATAGGGTATCAGCATCATAAAATGCCTACCGTCTTAGGGCCCCTACTAGTATTACAAAATACATTGTAAAACTTTGTAAATGTTAGCTGTTTCTTACAGTGTTGTTGATATCCATGGATTTCAGTCGGATCCATCTGTTGTCATCCTAAATTCTCAGGATAGTATCAGAATGTAGTAAGCGTTAACAAGCTTTGGGCTTTCTATTGGTTTTGAGACCAGAAGCTGCTTCTATAGACTAATTTAGGAATATACTTGGAAAGGTCAGCCAGTTGGGATTACCATTTCCACTGAGTATCTTGGTTTTTAACAGGGCACTTCAGATGGAGTTTCTAAATCTCTGGAGCCTCATCAAGGCCGGTCATGCTCACAGGTAAATGGAAACAATGGCACATTGATCAAGGAAGAGAAGAGTGATCACCATCTTCCAGCTCCATCACAGTGTGCCTTATCCAGAGACAACAACATATGTAATAACGGTAACCGCTACTTCCCAATGAAGAATGGGGAGAAGAGCCGCTTACAAGAGCAAAAGATAGGAACAGTGGCACAACAGAAAGAGGAATAACGAGCAGAAGATGCCTTCACCAGATCAGGAAGAAAGGAAAACCTATACTTTTCTGATTCTAGGCCCAAGTTAGAGGACAAAAATGCTTACCCAAGATTTACCCAATGGGATATTCCATTTTTTCTTTCTTTTCCCCTTCCTTGTCTTTTTCTGGGCCTCCAGATTTAGAGGTTTGCTTCTAGGGAAGCTTTGGTCAAAGATGAATGGCAACAGGACTAGCTCCTATTCTTAAATTGAATATATAGTGCCAATATTTTTTTTACCTCCCCTGGAAGTCTAGTAAGGCAGTGACTGTCAGAAATCAGGTGTCATCACATAAGGCCCTATAGAAAAGTTCTAACTTTGGTTTTCTGAGTCTTTGTCATGATATTCATTTACAAAACCCTTGGGATGGTGGGAACAACCGTCTGTAGCTTCTTGACTTGCTTTTTCTCTATGAAATAGTGGGGCCTTGATATATAGTCATTATCTACCACCTTTTCACTCTTTCTTCCAACTCACCTACCCGAGGATTTTGTATCACCACCTCTAGCTCTGGCCCGACAATCAGATAGGTAGATGTTTTCAGAGAAATGAGGTAGTATTGGTTATTTTTATTCTTTATTTTATTTTATATACCTAAAAAACACACACACATAAAAACTACCAATGGCCTTTGTATTGGGGGATTCAAGTGAGTCGGAAAAGTACCAGGCAGATTTTACTGCCTCTAAACTAACGCGTGTTTGTAAAATAGAAGATATGGTGCAGTTCACCCAATCCCTGCTCCCCACACTCTGGGTGGGAATCAATGGGAATCAAAGGGTGGGAATCAGTGTAATGAGACTGAGTATGAAAGGAAACTCAAAAGACTGTGTGTGTGTGTGTGTGTGTGTGTGTGTGTTTGTGTGTGTGTGTGTTTATGGGTGTGTGAGTGGATGTATATGCAGAAGGTGTGTATATGCTTCTGCATACCCTTTATATAGAGACAGATCTATTTATCTATACATATTTTATATATATAAATATATGTGTATGTGTGTATACATACATACATGCATACATACATACATGCTGATTTCCCAGAGGCTTTACTGAGTTTCCCCAGAAAAGCTTTCACTGCTATGGAGTGGTAGGTTTCAAAAGATCACACTTGAAAATTCTTACTAAGTCACAGCTCTAAAATAGACAAAAAGTACTTTCCAGAGATTGCCTATTCAGAACAATAAACAGTTGTGTTGTCAAACGCTTAATCTTGAACAGAGCCCTAATATTCCATGTGATAAAACCAGGAGGCTGGATTGGAATGGGATTGGAAAGAGTTGGGCATTTCCTTATGAAGGAGCAGCCTGGTTTGAAGAAAGAAAGGGGCTGGCAGGTGATAACCAGTACTTACAGCCAATTTGAAAGAAATCTCATCTGAACTCCAGGATCAAACTGGCCTCAGGCTAGAATTGATTGCCATAAATCCCTGAGGAAGAGAGGACTAACGTTGGAAAGATGGTATAAGAAAGTGTAAGGAAATCAACAGTTTGATTTTACATGCCTAGGTTGTTTTCACTTGTTCATTGACATTTTGGCTACTGGATCTTTTCATTTGCTTTGCAAGGAAGACTTCAGAGGACTCTGGTCCAGGCCTTTGAGGGTATTCTGTAAAAGGTTCCAAATCCCCACTAAGGCATGAATCTACCCAGGACAAAAAAACTTTTCTTCCTTACTGGAGATACTCTTAAGATAGCCTTGCATTTCTAGTTTCCCTCTTCAACAGTCTAAGTATGAGGGTTGGGAACATGTCTTACAACAGATTAGCACTGTGTCTTCATTCAGAAATGCTGCTTCCAAACTCACATACCTAATGTTGGGCTTTGTGATATTCTTGCCGAAGGAGTACCATTTCTAAAGGAATACAACTGACTAGACTTCCAGTGGGGTTTTCTCTTATTTTGAAAAACCCCATGCATCTTAACCCACAGCAGGTCCTTGGTGATTTTTTCCCAAACAATCAGAAGGCTGTTTTCTCACTGCCCACTACACTGAGTATATCATGAGAGACCAAAAACAAAATGGTCTCAAACCATTTAATCCTTTTCTGACCGAGTTTAAGATGACCCACAATATTCAAGGGGAGGGAGCCCTAGAATGCCTCTCCCCTGCCCAGATACTTATTACAGAAACCAAAGCAGGATAACAAGAATGCATACCTTACCAGATATAGCCAGGAACAGAGTGTATTGAAAACCCCCTCTTTGGAATCAGCTCCCCTAATTTAGTTCTCCCTCCTCTCTGACCTTCCCAACCTTTCACAAGATATTAAAGGTAGAACTTCTATATCCAGCCAGAGAGATTTAGTAGTGAGCTTAGATGACTTGGAAATTTCTTTCTGGAGTCAGAGAGGGGGGAATCCTTTGGCGCTCTAAGAATAGCCAGAATCACTGAGCTGTGTTAAAGTAAAGTAAATTGTGTGTGTGTGTGTGTGTGTATGTGTGTGTGTGTGTGTGTGTGTGTGTGTGTGTGTGTGTGTGTGGTCTCCATTTTCTGACAGGAAGTATTTGGAGTTATATGGAAAGGTATTTTCTTTCGTTGCCGTTTCTGTGCATCTTGAATCTCTGACACAATTAAATGACAGTATTGTTAACTCTTGCAACATTAAGATTTATTTTATAGGCATTCACTGTGAGAAGTAAAATTGCTGCTTTGACAGGGATGATTCCAGTTTGCCAAAAGGCTTGCTTTTCTCCCACACACCTTCATTCTCCTAGCCTGGCCCAGGGTAAAACTAGTGGCCTACTTCCAAACCTTGATTTTTATATGGATTTTGGGTTTGGAAGATTTCAAGAAAGAGCCATAAATGGCCATATTTCTATAATTCATGTATCTGCCAAAATACTCAATTTAGAAGCCAAATTGGGAGAGGCGGATCTGATCTTTGCTGTGACTTCAAGAGACTGTCATCCTTCGAGGTTCCATTTCTGACTATGAAGTGAGTGACTTTTGAACAAAGTCACATAGGAATCCCTAGATATGACCCCTTTCCTTGTAGGACCATAAGCAAAAGCACCCTGTATGTAGACACTGATCCCCCAAAGACTTGAAGTTCTTGGTTTCTGCTAGTGAGTCTTGGGGACAGCCTATAACTCCCACCCTCAATCAGTGGCCAGTCTGGTTGGAACAGGCCTGATAAGCTTTCATCCACTTGCATCATTTCATTCTGAGCCAGCAGGATGTTGAGTAGCTTTTAAATCCCAAGAAGTGACACTTGTTCTGGCTAGTGACATTTGATTTTTGTCTCCATCCTTATTTTCTGGCATTGTTGGCCAAATCACATTAACTTTTTTTGAACATTCAGAAATATAGCCAGATAAGACATTAAAGAGGGTGGATACAGTAGGGGAGAGGGTGGGGGGAGGAGTGCTTATGTAGTGTAGAAAGAATGTGGAATTTACTGTTTGGTCATAGTGATTCAGTCCTTTGGAACCTTAGAAGGCTTCGTTGGGCACATCAGTGCTACCCTTTCAGCCTCTTATAACCCCCTGTACCCACCTCTTGAAATGAAAAAAGTAGACCACAGTTTAAAGTAGTTAGTGTAATTCTACTAAGGTTTAATCATTATACTTGTTCACTTCCTGATGCATATTTCCTAAATATGCTTGCGAGAAATTAGGGGGGGGTGTACATTTTCGGTGTTCCCATTGTGTGTCACCCTATATTTTTCTCTTTTCTGTGACTTTGGTATCTTATTTGATCCCCCATTTTCCCCTCAGCTTTATTGCAGTAGTCTGCTGGTGCAGGTAGAGAGAGCTCAGTGCACCCATTCCCCTATTACTGATAATTATTTTCAATATTGCCAGAGGATATTTTGATGTTCTAAGAAGATAACTTCATTTTTTACAAAATCATCTCTTCCAAGTTAAAAGCAAAATAAATACCCCCTGTGCTAGGGTCCCCATTTCAGCTTTTGATATCGCCCTTGTACTTTTATAGGTACTCTTTTTGTCTGTGTTGGTAGTAACTGATGACTAGTGAATGTTCATGTAATGAAGCAAATATTTCAGATTTTATTAATCTCATAACCCTGCCAAATCTGATGGTATAATTTTAGTTATTTCCCAAAAGACATTCCCCCCCACACACCTTTTATTTTATTCCCTCCTATTTTTAGAGTAACATACTAGGTAAAGAAACTTTAACTGCAAGGAGTTAATGGTTTTTAGTGCTCGCTGATAAATGATGTTATTGACAAAAGAAAGTCTTTCATGTTTTTTCCTGTGTTATAATATCTATTCTGTGCTCTTGACAGTGTGTTTAGTGGATGGGTAATATGTATTTCCCTTTCTCACTCCCAGATTTCAAATTCCCTGCCTTTTTGGCCCTCCTCACTATACAAGCTCCATAGTTTATTAATGTAAGTTTGAATGGATGCTTCCTAGGGGAAACTACGGGATTTAATGGAAGTGCTTTGGAAAGGAATGAGAATGTCTTTGGAGTTGTTCTGTGATGGAAATTGGTTGTTGTTCTGTTAATGCTGATGGAAAGAAACTTACAGCACTTAATAAAACTCTATTCTTTTAGTAAAAACAACTGTGAAATAATTTTGGTTGTGTGAAGCTTTCATTTCTTCTCCCATTTCTGGACCCCCTTTTGCAAATGGGGGATATACTTGCCTCAATTCAGAAGTGTTGCACAGAGATTTAGAAGCCTATTTGCAGTTGAATATAAGGACAAGTGAACGAGTAAGAATCATCAAAGGAAGGGCATAGTTAAGTTTCCTGTTAAACTTTACTTGGGTGATCTTTTTTTTTCTAGGTGTCTCTCATTTTAATCAGATCTAATCATATGATAAAGTGAAAAGTACAGCAGTTGCTTTATGCCAAAGTGCAAGAGTTTTCAAGATTGGGAATGAAATAAGGTCTCAATGCCAAAGCTAGTGCTTTAGTGCTTGGCCTTGGAATCAGCACAAGTTAAAATAATTTCCTTATTGTTCAAAATACCTGTATCATTTCTCTTCCAGCTAGTGAGCAAGGCAGGGGTTTGTTGTATGGACAATAGATAGAGATTTCTGGGAATGAACCAACATGGTGCCATTCACTGATAAGAAACTTGGAGCTTCTCCTACATTACTAAATAGACCTTCTGGAGTCCAGCCCTGTCAAATGTTCAGATGAGCTCTGATGTACAGTGTCAGTGTCTGAACAACTTTTATAAGATGTTTGGACTTTAAATTTTAGGAAAAATGGGTCTTATTCAGTTGGCGTGGCCTACTTGAAGAACTCTGGCTCTCCATGAAATGTCAGGAAAGGATACAAAATGAGTCTTGGTGTTTCCCTCCTAGCAAACACACACATATAACCTCACACCCAATCTAAAAAAAAATCTCTACCACTTACATGTAATGCCAACTAGCCTAATTTAAATTCATGAATCTGTTTTTCTCATGTCACCTATTCGTTTAATCCTTTCTTCCCCTCTTCCTTCTTAACCTTAGAAGCCTTACTTCCATTACTAATGTCCATTAGTTTATGATAACTTTGCCTTATCAGTTCATCTGCTTTGATTCCTTATTATACTCATGTATGTGAAATTGTCCAATATTTGTTTGTCATTCTGATTTGCTTTGCTATACATAATCTCTTCATATTCCTTCTATTTTGCTGTGAATGGTAACATTTATATATATATATATTTTATTGTTATTTATATCTTTTACATTTTGTATTCCCCTTGGGTAACCCACCACCAATTCACCCGTGATCCTTCTCCATGGTCCCTTGTGTCCTTTTCTACTCCATTTTGTGCCCTTATCCCTCCTCCCACCCCACCCCCAAGTGTCTCTCTCCTAGTTGGTTTCCCTATAGTCCTATTATAAGTGAAACCTGAATGGTAACATTTCATCTTTCTTTATGACTAAATACTATTCCATGTGTGACTACATATTCCATGTGTGACTATACCATATCCTCTTAATCTGATCCTCTTATTAGTGGGGACTTAAGTTGCTCCCAAATGCTGAATCATATGGTATACCCATTTTTAGTTTTTTAAAGTAGGTCCAGACCACTTTCCAGAATGGCTGTACCAGTTTAAATTTCTACTAGTAATTTATTAGGTTTCCTTTTCTTCCACATCCTCTCCAAGCACTTGTTATTGGAGGTCTTTTTAATGTATGTCAGTTTAACAGATGTGAGATGACATCTCATTGTGGTTTTGAATTGCATCGCCCTTATTAGAAGTGGTAACGAGCATTTTTCTTTATTATTTGTTGGCCTCTTTGGTAAGTTGTCTTTTCAGATCTGCACATTTTTTAATTGGATTACATAGTTTTTGTTAAGTTGGATGAGTTCTTTGTATACCTTGGCTAGTAACCCCTACTGGTTATGTGATGTGTGACTGTCTTCTCCCACTTAGTAGAATGTCTCCTTAATCTACTTATAGTTTCCTTCACTGTGTAAAGCTTTTTAATTTGCAGTAGTCTCAATTGTTCATTTTTTAAATTAATTCCCCTTGATGCATGGGTTGAGTTTCCAAAGACATCTCTGTCATTGATGTCATGAAACATCACCAGTGCTTTCTTCTGTATAGTGTACTGATATGGGTCTTATATCTAAATCCTTTTTTAAAGATTTATTTGTTTATGCACACAAAAACTGGGGTGTAGGCCAGAGGTGTGGCAGGGTGGAGGGTGAAAGGATTCACCAAAGACAGAGTGGTGAACAAAACAGGCAGATCGACTGAAGTACACTGCTGAGGGAAGCAGCGGGCAAGGCAGGAGAGGGTGCTGCTCCATGTGGGAAGCTCCCTGGCCGGGTATCGAACTCATGCTGCAGTGGCTCAGGATAGCTTCATAGTGTGCCACCAGGGAGGCCCTTATATCTAAATCTTTAATCAACATTGAAATTATTGTTATGCATGGAGTTAGAAAGTGATCCAACATCATTCTTGTACAGGTGGTAGACCATTTTCCCAAACACCATTTGTTAAAGAGACTCTCCTTTCTCCATTGTGGTTTCTTAGTCATAAATTAGGTATTTATATATGTGTGGGTATATTTCTGGGATTTTGGTTCTTTTCCATTTATTCATATGTCTATTTTTATGCCAATACCATATTGTTTAAATTAATACTGCTTTATAGTATAGTTTAAAATCAGAGGACCTCCCTGGTGGTGCTAGGAGTTAAGTCTCAGCCCTATGAAGCTATCAGCAGCCACTGAAGCACAAGTTCAATCCCCAGCCAAGGAGCTAACCCACATGGCACAGCAGACCTCTCCTGTCTCACCCTCTGCTCCCCTCAGCAGTGTATTGCAGTCAATCTGCCTGTTCCCCACTCTGTCTCTGGTGAATCCTCTCATCCCACCACAATTCTGGCCTATATCCCAGCTCTTGTAGGCATAAATAAATAATTATTTAAAAATAAATGATAAATACAATCAAGTAACATGATGCCTCCATTTTCCTTCTTTTTTCCCTCTGGATTGCTTTGGTTACTTAGAGTCTTTTATGTGTCCATTTACTTTTGGTATTCTTTAGTCCATCCTTTTGGATTTTAATGGGGATTGTATTGAATCTATATATCACTTTTGACTATTTTACCAAAAGTGATATTGACTATATTGATTGTCCCCATGTGTGAACATGAAATATCTCCATTTCTTTATGTCTTGTTCTATATCTTTTAATAGTGTTTTATAGTTTTCATTGTCTTAACACTTTTTGCTCCGCTCACGTATTCACGTATTCATGTGCTCATCTAGTCTCCGGTTTTTCACGCCACAGTGGATTTATTTGGAACTATTAGGAGCTATTTCTTTGATCGTACTCAGTCTAGAAGCTTTAATCTCTATGCATTTAAAATTTCATCAAAATATATCCAGTAGTTCAGGAGCTGTGTGTGTTTTATTGAATGCTTATACCATTCATGCGGTGGCACAGAAAATAGCCAGCACAAGAAGTGTTAATCATCTCTTTAGTTAGGTTGATTCTCAAGTATTTAGTGCTATTTGATGCAATTGTAAATGGAATTCTTTTCTTAATTCCTTTTTCTTCTTGTTCATTCTCTGTATATAAAAAGGCAACATTTTTGTATGTCAATTTTATAACCTGCCACTTTATTATATTCATTTATTATTTATAGTAATTTTTTTTGTAAAGTCTTTAAGGTTGTCTATATATAATATATCATCTGCATTCCTTTTGTTTCTCATTGCTATCTGATTACTCTTAAAAATCTCTAATACTCGGACCTCCCTGGTGGCACAGCGGTTAAGCACTGTGCTGTGGAGTTGTCGGCAGCAGCAATGCGAGTTCGACACCCAGATGGGGAGATTCCCACATGGCACAGCAGACCTCTCCTGCTTCTCCCGCTGCTCCCCTCAGCCGTGTATTTCCGCCGCTCTGCCTGTTCTGCTTCCCACTCCGTCTCTGGTGAACCCTCTTGCCGCCCCACGCCTCTGGCCTGTACCCCAGCATGTATGCATAAATAAATAATTCTTAAAAAAAATCTCTGATACTCAAGACAAGTGATAACAGTGGGTATCCTGGCTTTGTTCCTGATCTTGAAGAGAATACTTTCTTTTTTTACTTTAGTATAATTTTCACTGTGGTTTTGTGATATATGGCCTGTAGTATGTTGAGGTAGGTTCCTTCTTATCTCGTTAAGAATTATTATCAGAAATGGGTAGTGAATCTTATCAAGTACTTTCTCTGCATATGTTGCTATTATGTGGTTTTTGTGCTTTCTTTTGACGTAGTATATTACAGTTAATTATCTTGCATATATTGAATCATCCTTGCATCCCTGGAATAAATCCCACTTGCTCATGGTGTATGATCTTTGTAATGTATTATTGTATTCGGTTTGGTAGTAGTTTGTTGAAAATTATTGCTCAGTGTTTATCAGAAATAGTATAGTTTCCCTTTTTTGTCCTATCTTTGTCTTGTATTTGTATTAGGGTAATGTTGGTATCATAGAATGTGTTAACAAGTGTTCCTCTTCTTGGATTTTTGGAATACTTTGAATAAAGAGGGCATGATTTATTTAAAGATTTGATGAAGTTCACTTGTAAAGCCATCTGGTCCTGGTATTTTGTTTTGGGGGAGACTTTTAATTACTGTCTTGATTATTATAATTGTGATCAGTCTATTCAAGTTTTTTGTTTCTTCCTGGTTCAGTCTTTGTAGAATATATTGTTTTAAAAGTGTATCTATTTTTTCAAGATTATGGAATTGTTAGCATATAGTTGTTCATAGTAACCTCTTATAATCCTTTATATTTCTATGCTATCTTGAGTAATTTCTCTTCTTTCATTTCTAGTTCTATTTTTCAGTGTTTCCTCTCTTTTCTGTCTAACCAAAGGCTTACTGATTTTACCTTCTTGAAAAACCAATGCTTAGTTTCATTGATCTTTTGTATGGTCTTAATTATTTTATTTCTATTTCATTTTTTCCACTCTTACTTTAACTGTTTCCTTCTTTCTACTAACATCTGGTCTTGTTTGTTCTTTTTAAAGTTGCTTTAGTGGTTATGATACATTATTTGTTTATTTTTTTTGGCCTCTTAATGTAGGCCTGTATTGCAATTAGCTTTTCTCTAAGACTATGTTGCTGCCTCCCATAAATTCTGATAGCTTGTGTTCTCATGTTCATTAGTAGTCAGGTATTTTAAATATTTTCTTCAACTTCCTCTTTGACCCAGGGGTTATTGAGCAGCATGTTGTTTAATCTCCATGTATTTATGGCTTCTACAATTTCTTTTAATAGTTGGTTTTATCTTAATGGCGTTATGATCAGAAAGAATGCTTGGAAAGATTTTAATCTTCATAAATTTATTGACAACTTACTTGTATTCCAATATATGACCTATTCTTGAGACTGTTTCATGTGCAATTGAGAAAAATGTATATGCTTCAGATTGGGGGTGGAATATCTGTAGATGTCTTTTAAGACTAGCTCATTATTTTTTTTATATTTAAATTTTTTATTTTTTATTTTTTTTATATTTAATATATATTTTTATTGTTATTTATGTCTTTTATATTTTGTATTCCCCTTGGGTAGCCCACCACCAATTCACCCG
>PVIJ01023351.1:0-14386 GCA_004024925.1 Scalopus aquaticus | reverse complement strand
TAGATGATTGGATCAAGAAGATGTGATACATATACACAATGGAATACTATTCAGCATGGAAAGAAGATAAACACATGCAATTTGCAGCAACATGGATGGAATTAGAGGGGATCATACTCAGTGAAATAAGCCAGAAAGAAAGAGAAAAATATCGAATGGTTTCACTTATAACAGGACTATAGGGAGGCCGGGTGGGAGAGAGACAATCAGTGGGGTCGGGGGAGGAGGGAGGCGGAGGAAGGGAAGGAAAAGGGCACAAAATGGAATAGAAAAGAACATGAGGGATTATGGAGATGGATCACGGGTGAATTGGTGGTGGGCTACCCAAGGGGAATACAAAATGTAAAAGACATAAATAACAATAAAAATATATATTTATAAAAAAAAATTCCACTGTTATTTCTACTGGGTCTCAGCAACATTTCCAAAATGAACTCTAGCCCAAGCCCTTTATGTTTTCAAATTAAACCAAGTATGAGATTTACTAAAACCTGAAGAAAAGAAAAAAAAAGAGATCTCAGCCTTGTCATTTCATACAAACGTACCTTCAGGTCAATTACTCTTTTTATGCCATAACGTTTCTCTGCAATGTCTAAAATTTCCTTTCCAATGTTTTCTTGACTGGTGCCCTTCACATCGATGTAGTCACAATTAGCACTAGCAAAATGACAGGAAATTGCCTGCAAAGTGAACCAATTAATATGAGAAAAAACATTCCCCTTAATACCACCAACCAATCAAGGCATCTTCTTTTAGAAAGTCAGTTATTTCACTGAGCATTTGATTTCTACATTGAAAGCTCTTCCACTGTATCTTAAACCAGTCTCTCCATGGCTCACCCTCTCTCAAAGGCTAATTGAGAAATTACAAAAGATGTTTAGCTTACTGTGATATTAATCTTCAAAAGGCATATCGGGCAAGGAACAACATAACACAAATAAGAGGTCTTTCACTTTTTGGCATTTGATTTTTCTAATGAGCATATATTCCCAAACTCTAGAAAGGAATGTGCCCTCTATTTATTCACCATCTTAGTCACCTAAGTTAGCTACCTAATTGAATTAGTGGTAGATAGCCATTTCAATGCCAACAAACTAGGAAAAGCCATTGAAAATATCCTGTGAAGCAAAATACTGTGCCCACAACTTCACTCTACTCAAAGATATTAAAGTTCTGTATCATTTATAGATAGTATCCATCTGAGGACAAAGCTGATACTATTGTCGCGATTCTTGAAAAAATTACAAACAAGTCTAAGCTGGAAGGCAGTCGTTAAAACTCATTTTCCACTTTGATCACAAGTCAGTTATCTTAGTATCACCACACCTGTCAGAAGGCATTCCTGCTTTGCCCAAAATATCAAATTTCTAGGCAGTGGAGTCATTTCCCACACCATGCCAAGCCACATGGGAGGCTAAGGCAAAAGTGACAGTGTGCACGTCTATGTACATGTTTTAATGTGTTTTTTCCAGTCTATTGAGATATAACTGACATACAGCATTCCATTTGTTTAGGGGATATAACAAATAATTTGACAAATGTGTATTTTGCAAAATGATCGCCAGAATAAGTATAATTAATATCCATCACCCTTACAGTTACAATTTTTTTCCTTGTGATTAGAATTTTCAAGATCTACTTTCTTAGTGACTTCCAAATCTACAATCTACTACCATTAGCCATGGCCATTATGCTGTACATTACATTCCCAGGACTTATTTATCTAGTAACTAGAAAGTTGTGCTTTTTGGTCCATCTTCACCATTTAGCTCACCTTCTCCATGCCCCACCTCTGGCAACGACCATTCTGTTCTCTGTATCTATGAGCTCTTTTAAAATTCCACATATAAATTTGATCATACGTACAGTGTTTATGCTCTGACTTATTTCTCTTAGCATAGCGCCCTCAAGGTCCATCCATGTTGTTGCAAATGGAAAAGAAGGATTTCCTTTTTAGGGCTAAATAATATCCCTCTGTGTGTGGGGCGTGTGTGTGTGTGTGTGTGTGTGTGTGTGTGTGTGTGTGTGTGTGTGTGTGTGTATTCTCTGATTTCTCACACATACAATACTGTCAGATTTTAGATAATTTTAGATAAATGAGAAATCTGGGAATTTGTGAGAAATTTTATCAATTTTTAATATGAGCAATGAAATAATTAAAATACTCAGGGGCTAAGGGAGTGACAAAAACAAGACTGACTGCTAAATCCAGTTTCTAGGCAGCCTTTGTTTCCTATCAATAATATTTTTCCCAGTAGCAATGACAGTGTAAACTTTTCTCTTACATATGGTTACTATGAGCTAAGTAAATTTCAAATTTAATTATTTCAGTATATCAGTCTTAGTTTAGCTTTAGAAAGCCCGGGCTGTGAGCTACAAAGTAAACAATTGCTCTGAGGCAACCCCATGCATGTTCCTGATTCAGTGTCAATAGGGTTGTCAAGTGACTTCTGACAGATAGAAGGCAAAAAAAACAAGGTAAATAAATTTCTTGGTAAATAAACCAGACTAAAGCCCAGATTAGTTAAAAGTCATAAATATTTTCTTTCTTTTTTTTTTTTTAGATTTATTTATACAAGCTGGGGTACAGTACAGAGGGGTGGGCCAGTGAGAGGGTTCACCAGAGACAGAGTGGGGAGCAGAAAAGGCAGACTGACTGAAATACACTGCTGAGGGGAGCAGTGGGCGAGGCAGGAGGGATCTGCTGTGCCATGTGGGAATCTCCCAGGCCAGCCGGGTATTGAACTTGTGCCACAGCCACCCACAGCTCCATAGTGCTGCGCTTAACCCATTGTGCCACCTGGGAGGCCCCATAAATAATTTCAGGGCCTCCCTGGTGACCTAGGAGTTAAGTCTCAGTGATACCACCTAGAAGATCTGACCTCGATCCCCAGCCAGGGAGCTTCCCACATGGAGCAGCAGACCACCCCTGTCTCGCCTCCTGCTCCCCTCAGCAGTGGATTTCGGTCAATCTGCCCATTCTGTTCCCCAGTCTGTCTCTGGTGAGTCCTCTCACCCTCCCCCACAACCTCTGGCCTACACCCCAGTTCTTATACATAAAAATAAATAAAATCTTTAAAAATAAATATTTTCAGCATTAAAGTATACTGGCATTTTGGTTTACAGCCCCTTCATTTCCGAAAAGTGTAGCTATGTCCATGTGTACCTTCCGGAACCCCTGAGTCTTGTTCCGACCAGATCCATGGATGAGCAAAGGATGAAAGAAAACAGTGTCCCCCTTCTGCATCTCCAGGTGCACTCTGTTGTTGTTTTCATCATAGTCCTGGATCCCATGGAACATGATGTTAACTCCCCCCTAGAACACATGAGAGACACCACGTCTGTAATTGAGAAAGCCAATAATTAAATAAAAGCTATCAATAATGCATCAGGAAAATCATAGATTCTATATGGTTGTCCAGTAGAAAGAAACATATAGATTCTTGAATATACAAAACTCTCAAATGTTTGGTGTTTGAAAGTTACATGTCGATATTAAAATCATAAACTTTTTCTGACCAAATGAAAAATCTGGAATTTTCACCTACCTTTTATTACTGAATTATATGTAAAGATCTAAATCAACTTTGCATTTTGTGACTCAGAGAGAAGACCACCTTTCCAACATGATACTTTCCTCACCTAGAACTTTGTATAAATTATTCTACTAACTCAAGAGATTCACTGAGAAGAGGGAATCTCTTCCCAAAAGAGGGAAAACAAAAATATCCATTGTTTTCTGAGCTCAAAACTACTCATGTCATGTCCAGAATAAAGAACAAAAGTATATAACAACACTTTTTTAAAATAACTATTTCCAAAGTTATCTATTGCTTTAGGTAATGCCTTGTCTTTTTCTTTAGCTAAAGAAATTGTTGGGTGTTTACATAATAATAGAACTTCAGGGTATTCATTGCACATTTTTAGTATAAAGAAAGACTGAGCTCTTCCCATAAGTGGCCTTAGTGATCTCTGAAAACGGCTGGCTACTCACTTGACTCAGAAAACACTCCAAAGTCATGCAAATCAAGAGGTTCAAATTTTCACATTCATCTTAAGAACACTTGTGAAACAGCCCAGGTCATCAAGGATATGCATATCTGAAAAGCCACCACTTAGCTGCAGGATGTCCGTCTCCAGAAGCAAAGTGTGCCATTCCATCGTTACCGCAATGGCGCTAGTAGGTGTGCCCAGGCCAAACACTGGCAGTGGTTGCCTAGAGCATGCAGGGCCAGGGAGCAGACTTGTTTGTGGTGGCCAAGATAGCATTATATGTAAAAAATTACCAAAACTATACACTCAAAATACGTGGTTTATAATATGTCAATCATACCTTCATAAAATTCAAAAAACAGAAATTCTTCCAGGAACTTCCTAAAAAAAATCTCCAGTCCCATAAACTAAATGCAGACTTATTACTGTAACAAGCAAGGTTCTTTCTGATCTTATTCTAGTACACCTTTTCAGGTTCATCTCCCACTGCTGCTCCCCAAATGTGCCCCCACTCTTCAGGTTCATGTTTACCTTAACCCAAGGCCTCTCCTGGCCTCCTTGTTATAGAACAGTCTACCCTATCCTTCAAGGCTCAACCTAACCAGCGTCCTCAGAGCCTCCAAGGTCCTCTCCAGCTGGAAGGTGACACCTCTCCCACTCTCCCTCACCCTTTACTCCAGTAGCCATTGCTGAGTATTATCACGCGCTTCTGGTGTTGACATGTTTCTGTCTTACCTCTGGAATCAGGCTTTACAATCTTAGGTCTTACACAACATCTATCAAAGTTCCCCTTATTGGTTGGCTTCCAAACACTTGTTGAAAGAACAAAAGTGATGATTTTATCTGACATCCCTGAATTTTCCATGATCCTAATTCCAAATCCTAGAACCGACATTTTGCTAAGAAAGGAAATGCCATCTCCTTGAGTAAGGGTGTTTACTGACGTAAAAGTCAGATGGTAGAAGAAACTCTGATCAAGACCCAACCTCGAGGCAGACCTACCTCCCACTGGGGATAATCGTGTGGCTTCAGGGAGCCTTTGTGTGTGCCTGGGAGCACGACCAGACAGCCGTTGTCACGGTGGATGTGCTCCATGGCGGTCCAAGCGCAAACAATGTTATCACTGGGCCTGAAGGGAAAATAGTGCAGATCCTGGTGCAGTGGGTGCCGGGATGTCTTCTTGCCTGAAACAGAACCTACTGTTAAAAGACACTCAAGTCTCAGAATTCTCCTCTCTGCATCAGAAGCCAGAGCAAAAACCGAACAATGAAACTACACTACAGAAAAATCAGCCTTGAGAGAGAGCACCCAATTGGAAAATCAAATCAACTTGTGATTCTGGATCCTATATTTTTTCCCTGGGCTTCTGACAGCAGAGTACATACAACATTATTTTCTAGCAAGCTATACATATGTCAACATCTCTACTGTGCTTTATTCTTCTGTAACTCTGGTTTTGACACAGAAAATAGTAATTAGAAAGATTGGTTTAATTAAATTGAAGAGAGTGATCATTGTTGAGGTTCTAGCCTTCCACAAGGCTGTTTAAAAAAGACAGCCCCCAAAGAGGTTTCCCATCAAGCTTTTGGACTTTGGTGTAGAATCAGACCCAGGACCACATTTCCGTTCTCCCCCTCTCCCTGCCCCGCTTTCTCTCTGAACTTGGCGCCCAGGCCACCTGACCTCTCCAAGCAGGACCTGCCAGGGGAGCAAGACTTGTTGATGTTAAAACGACAGGTCGATCACATAACTTCTCCCAGTCACTGGGAGGCAGAAAGAAATCGAAAAAGGTAGTTTCTCTAATGGCTGATTTACTTCTGCTGGTCTAGCTGAACTTCTCAGTGTGGCACAAGAGCCACCTGCATTAGAATCTCTGAGACTGGTTAAAAATATGTAGATTCCTGGGTTCTGTCATCCAAACCAGTCTGTCTGGGGGTCTTAGAAACTACATTTTTGCAAGCACAACAATTTTAAAAACATCTGCAGTATGTTATTTATAAGAATAGTTTTAATTTTGTTAGCAGTAATAATGTCTTCACATCAGGAAGACAGAATCCACAGTACTTCAGCGGAGACTATTTAGCAAAGTTTAGATGGTTGAATAACTGAGCTGATAGTATCGGAACACTCTGTTTCATGAACTGCATTTTTGAGAAGCCACTTGTACAAAAATTCAGCAAAAACCTTACAGTTAACTTCTGTAATCACTATTATACTTCAGTGGCATTATAATGTGGGCCAGTTTAAGACAAATAAAGGAAAACATATTCCCTCACATAAAGGTTAGCAGTTACACACACAGCTAAGGTTTGAACATCAACCTTAGGCACATAAATTGAACAGTATTTTTTTGCTTCTCCTTAACAATTAAGATCTCTTTACCAGAATCTGGAGGTTTATTTATCAGCATTGTATGCATGGCCATTATATTGGGTCCAGTGAAGCACTCCACATATTTCAGGATCTAAGGGAAAGGAGAGAGAAGTTCATAGGAAATTAAATGCACAAGCAAGCAGCACAAAATTCAACTATCTACACAAGAAGCAAGGTAGCAATCATTTAAAAAAACAATGGCATTCACAACACTGCACATACAGCATGGAAAGGTAAGCAACTGGAAATCAATCGCGATTTATAACACTCTGAATTGAGTACGTTTTTTTGGACCAGTTGGAAATCTAACCACTTTCCCTACAAGAAAGAGGAATTTCTACGTGATATCACCCAGGAAGCACAGAAATACACGTCTTTCAACTAACACAGTCAGTGGTTGCCCAATGAGAAGGCAGCTGCCTCTTCCCAAGAGACCGACTGGTCCTAACAAGCTTGTAGCTATCACTAGAAGCCCAGAGGAAGGTAGAGTAGGGGCTCAGGGAACACTTGTGGCCATTCACTCCACAATCCAGGCAGAGGACAGGAAAGGGAAACTCCCTCACCCAGGATTTCATAATCTTGTGAGAAGAAAGATGTTAAACAATGATACAGGCAATTGCGGTTGAGATGCTTGCTATGAAGAATGAGCTGCAATGACAGTGTGTGACAAGGAGGGCACATTAATCATGGAGTCCGGCAGCTGCATGTACCCTAGCCAGGGAGGGGCAAGGAGCAGAGAGGATTCAACGTGGAATGCTTAGACTTGCGAGAGGCTTCACCCATCAACCCATTTAAGTGTCACAGAAATTTCTTAAAATTAATGTCCTTATTAATGAATAATTCTATAAATGAAGGCCCCACCTGAATAAGACTGAGACTAATAAACTGCCCGAGTTGGCAGAGCCAGTTAAATGAGGATGGTATTCAAACTCCAATTCTGATTCCAAAATTCTCATTCCTACTGCCATCTCACCACTTGATATTGCCTATAAGAGACACATCTGAAATGTTAACAAAAGTCATAGAAGTCAGCCTGTCTCTTGTTGGCATTCACTGATACTTTCTAAATCTCAGTCATTCAAGAGCCATCCTTGGAATTTCTGCCACACTTTGCACTGTTATTTAGCTTAAAATTCCCCTAAGTTAAATTAACTCCTTTTGTAAATTTAATTTTATCTTGATTAATAATTTTCTTGAAATGAGTCTGATGCGCTAGTTATTGTTCCCACTACACATTAAAACAAATACCTAATTATTAATGCGTGCCTTGCCCAAATCATTGCATGAACGGCCAAAAGTATGACTCACACCTTAGAGATACAGGACATCTGGAAGGCCTGCCAGTGCTGCAGCCACCACTCGGTGCCTCCAAGTTCAAGCTTTTCATGTGTGATCCACCCACACACCTCCCAGTCCCACAACAGGACTTGGTTGGGAAGAACAGAAGTCCAAAAGGGCCACTTCCTCTCTCATCCCATCTCAAAGGGCTGGATTTCACAGGGGGCTTACCTGTGCAGCCAAATATTCCAACAGCTCATGGGTTTATCATTTTTAAGTACTATATGCCAAGTCCCCCTTTAAGCTATTCTACATATGGTCCACACACTACAGTACATTTGTGCAACGAAACATTAAGCAGTAGTTCAAAAGACATGAAATGGATCCACAGATGCTGATGTCAAAGGTCTACTGTAAGTGGGGAAAACAAGGTTACAATCAGTTATTCCCATGTTACACAGAAGGTGAGGGATAGACAATATGCTTGTGGATACATGAAATCTAGATGAATACAAAAAGAACAGCAAGCAGCAATGGGAATGGAAGGAGACTCTACTTTTCATTTTGTGCCGTTCAGCACTAACTCGATATTTTCCTAAATATAAGCTACTAAAAATTTTTTCAACTAGTTCAATGTTAAAGACAACAGCTTTACAACAATAGCCTTAGCAATTTCACCCCTGTTAATATACCAGTATGGGGTGTAAGAGAAGCTCTCTAAGACAGAATTCCTGCCCTTCCCAAGCAAAGAGAATTATAAAACTCTAGAGTGGGGTTTCTCAATCTTGGCATCACTGACACACTTGGGGCCGGATAATACTTTGGCGGAGGATGCAATTCTGTGCATCACAGGATCCTGAGGCCCCACAGGCGGTATTCCTGGCCTCTATTCACTAGACACCAGTAGCACCCTTTCCCCCCTGACCTGACAACCAAACATGTCCCTAGACATGGCCAAATGTGCACCTGACTGAGAACCATTGCTTGGGGCCCTCGTAGGAAGGGCTAGATAAAGTAAACGCAGCCCATCTCGGAGGCAGGCATAAGCACGGACTATGTTCACTTAAACAGCAAGCAAACACAGGAAGGCCCAGAACCTCAGGGAGTCTGCAGTATCTGAAGAGTTCCTGGTCTTCCTGGAAATCTTGCACCTTTGTGACCACTCTTTCGCTGGGAACATACTCTGACTTTGACATGGTCACATCTCTCATCATCATCATTCCAGGTGGCTGCACCTCCTTTCTGCAAATTCTTTCAAACTCATTCCTGGAATTGACAAATGATGTCATTATTGCCGGCTCCAAGCACCTGCCTGGTCCTGTGGAAGATTTGGGGGAATTGGAGGGGGGACTCTCTACACTAATTTGCCCTTCAGCCTCAGGCTGAATCATTCTGATGAGGGGGGAGCAAGGATACCCATCTCAGAAATCCAGTTCTTACAACAGTGAGGCTGGAATTCACTCTCAGAATTCAAATATTCCTTAACCGAACAGACCAGTGGGGAAATATTTGTGATTCGGTTACATCTGAATAATAATGGCAGACAATTCTGTAGCCCTTACCCTGCCAGGCCCTGTTTGAAGTGCTCTCTCTATTTTACCTTATTTAGTCCTAATGACTCTTGTGGGCCTCCCTGGTGGTGCAGTGGTTAAGCACTGTGCTGTGGAGCTGTGGAGCTGTGGAGCTGTCCGCAGCAGCGGAAGCTGAGTTCCACGCCCAGAGGGGGAGAGTCCCACATTGTGCGGCAAACCTCTCCTGCCTCGCCCCACTGCTCCACTCAGTAGTGTATTTCTGATCTGCCTGTTCTGCTCCCCACTTTGTCTCTGGTGAACCCTCTCGCCACCCCACACCTTTGGCCTGTACCCCAACTTGTATGTATAAATAAATAAATCTTATAAAAAATTAAACAACTAATGACTCTTGTTTCCCCATCTTACCGATGAGGCAAGGGAAGGATCAGTCACTTGCCCCAGGACACACAACGCTACGCTGAGCTAAGCTTAGGCTGGGGCCAAGAGCATAGCCCACCAGGCTGGCTCCTGAACCCATGCTCTGAATGACTGGAAAGTATCTGAACATGCACAAGCTAATCGAGCTCATATTCCCTTTCCATAAATATACATCTAATCCTGTAAAGTAACAGTTTACTGTACCTAAAGCGTTCAATGTCAGCATCAGAGACCAGATTTTTAATGACAAGAAACCCATTTTCTTCATAAAATCTTCTCTGTTCCAGGCTTAGAACATTATTATCCCGAGTAAACCTAAAGGAGAAAAGAAAATCACAAAGAAGATATACTTAAAAATTACAACCTAAGTAGATGTATCAACAACCTTTAGACTTTCATAGGCTGTTTCTAAGACTGTTCATTTCTGTTTCTAAGACTTTAAAGAAATAATCCGAAGAAAAGTTTTAAAGCTTTAAGTCTAAAGCATTAGCTATTATCACCAAAAAGTGGAAGAATAATTATATTACACCCACATAATGGGATATGGCTCAGGCATTAACAATGAACAGCACATAATGGCTTAAGTGATGCTTATTATAAATAAAATATTTATTATAAAATGACTACTGTTATGTAAAAGCAAAACTATTTGTATAAAAAAGGACTGCAACGAATACAAGCAAAATGGAATTATGTTTCTTTTTAAATCTCTCTTCCATTTTTTTATTATTTTTTTATTATTATTCTGTAGTGAATATGTAACATCTTTCAGATGGGAAACAAATTTTAATATCTCATATTTAATATCTCAATTGTTTAGTTTAGGCATTTCAGAAGAAATCAAAGTAACAAAATACAAGTAAGTCTTCCACAAACACACAAACTCAAATCACCCAGTCCATTCTTCTAGGTTGGAACTGGAGGAGGTCAAGGTCTCCTTTAAAAGGAAAGTGAAGATAAATCTAAGATGCTAACTAATATATAATATAACCAAACTACAGGCTAATTCAACTGAGATGCAGGGTCTGAATTGTAAAAACCAGACAGCACTTTCCAGGATTTTTCCTTCTTTCTAAATTTAAAAATACACATAGGAAATTAAAATCCTGGTCTTCATGGAAATGGAGGATTTGTATAATGAATTCTAATCGGACAACATGATATATTGTCTTTTTAAATTGCAGTTACTACTAGAAAAATTTTTATCTCTATCATAAAATTAGATCTACTTACTGGAACTTCTGAGGATGGAAACTGGTAGGATGAAGGGCCCCTGAAATGGAGTGGGCTACCTAAGATGTGAATCAAGGCAAATAAGGTAACATTTTGAAGGCAAACTTTTTTTTTAATATTTTATTTATTTCTTTTTGCATAGAACCTGGGCACAGGTCAGAGGTGCAAGGGGTGAGAGAATTCACCAGAGACAGAGTGGGGAGCAGAACAAGTACACTGCTAAGGGAGAGACAGGAGAGGTCTGCTGTGCCATGCAGGTTAGTTCCCTGGCTGGGGATGGTCCAGGTGGGCCTTCTAGGTGGTAACTGAGACTAAACTGTAGGCCACCAGGGAGGCCCCTGAAGGAAAATTTTTCTAGACACAAGAGCTCACCCTGATCTGACTCTGACAAGGGAAGGTTGGCACTAAATAGATATCAAACAGCCTGGTGACACCTACAGCCACTGGCATTGCTTCATTTAATTTTCACAAGCTGTGCTATCATCCCCACTGGGCAGAGCAGGGAAACACAGCCTTCATGCCAACTTATACCCGCCTGTGACTAATCCAGCGGCATCCAAAAGAAAATGACTGAGCCAGATCTTGACCCCGATCTTTATTCCATGGCTTTCATCTCTTTTATCCACATGACAGTTCCTTCTACTAAATGCTGAATGAATAAAAAAACAGAAGGATTCCATTCTAGAAAGAGAAACGTGCTATTCAAAAGAAGTATTTAATTTAGTGGGAGTCCAGTCCAAAGTATCAGAAACAGCTGTCTTCATTTTTCAAAAAACATTTATAAAATTAATAATGACTCCAAGTAAAATATGATATCCATAGTCAAATATAACTTTACCTATCTTAATGAACTAGAAAAGCTGTAAGATTCATTTTCTATCCAGTAACCACAGATAATTGACATGGTATCTCATTTCTTTTGTTGTTGTTCTTTTTAAGTTTAAGAGTTACTTTCAGAGAGTCACTTCTCATAACCATGTCATCATTTCTTAAATGAGATCTTTATATAATTTAGTAGCAAGGTAATGGTCGAGGAGAGAGGCAGCCAGAACTCAGAATTACCAAGGCGTCTGTTTTTCCTGAGGCAGAGAGGTTAGTGATCTTCCATTAACTCTGCCCAGCAAATGGTGGTTGCCAGCTTAGATCAGAGGTCAACTTTCCAATCCAAAGTCACCTTCTCGGGCCTCTCTGGTGGCGCAACGGGTTAAGTCGCAGCACTATGACGCTATCTGCAGCAGCCGCTGCAGCATGAGTTGGAGCCCCCACCAGGGAGATTCCCACATGGTGCAGCAGACCTCTCCTGACTCACCTGCTGCTCCCCTCAGCAGTGTATTTCAGTAGATCCGCCTGCCTGTTCTGCTCCCCACTCTGTCTCTGGTGAATCCTCTCACCGCCCCACACCTCTGGCCTACACCCCAGTTCTTGTATGCATAAAAAAATAAATCTTTAAAAAACAAAAATAAAACCAAAATCATCTTTTCTCTAACACTCTTGCATCATGTTTATTGTTCTTGGAGAAATATTTTAATGTTGTGGAAACGCTTTTAATCTTGAAAAAAGTGATGTAAAAAGTACATTCTCTGTTGTCCTAATTATGTAATTATACGAAGACATAAAAGCATAGAAAAGAAACACACCAGAAAATTTACAAATAATGATCTGTGAGTGTGGGATTATGGAATTATTTTCTTTATATTAATCTACATTGATAACTGCACTATATTTTATACTTCAAAGATTACTATTCTTTCTTCCAGAATCCATGTTTCTTTATAACCAGATAAGAGGGGAAGAAACTGCTACAAAATTCCCACTAGTCCATTTAAGACTAAAAGACACATATATTTATCAAAAATCTAGGCAGAGCTGAACAATACCAGAGCCAATCACCACAGTTAATGAATTATTTAAACTGAAATGAATTAAAACTAAACATCAGTTTCTCAACTGCACTGGTCATATTTTAACAGCTCAGTAGCCCCTTGCGGTCAGTAGCTACAGTGCAGACATGGGGGCGGGGCATGACCCATGCCCCAGAAAGTCTTACGGGCAGTGCTGTTCTAGGACACAGATGAAGAAACTGGTTTGACCTTGGGACTATTATAACAAAAAGCCACAGGATCAAAAGGTCAATTTTGAAGAGAACAGACTGGACCCAGAAACTGTAATTCCCCTCCCAGCTATCTCTAGCCCCACTGTATTAGTGGTTCTCAAATTTTAACAGATGCCAGTGAACACAGGGTACTGAATCTCCCTCCACGACTTTGATTCCATAGATCTGAGATGGGCCTGAGAACCTGCATTTCTAACAAGTTCCCAGGTGACATTGATGGGGCTGGTCCCAGAACCACAATTTGGCAAGCACTGCTTTAGTTTAATGGCCTTAGAATTTTCATCTCTCCTAACCTCAGTTTCTGCTTTCTCACCAGTAAAATGAGAGATTTCAGGATCCTACATACAGCAGAACAGAGGTGCGTCAGGTCGCTTAAGGCAAAATCCCAGGAAGAGTTTTCTAATGAACTTCCAAAAGCACATACTGAATGGGAACACCTTAATCCAAGCAGTCAAAAATAATCTATAAGGCGATCTGATTTATGTGTCACAGAATGACAACATTCTGGATCCCAGCTTGTAGCACGCAATCCCTCCGAGATTCACTTCTGAAAACCCAATCAGGAAGCAGACACAGGATCTTTTAAAATCAAGTGAGAATTTTTAAAAGTCCTTTTCCAGGGTCAGCAACCAGCACTCCCTGGTAGAAGGGCCTGCTAGAGGGCGCCGGCGGAGAGCCAGCTCCCGGGCAGCGCTCCCCCAGGGGCGCCAGGATTTTGACGATTGCAGGGAGGAGGTCACGCTCAGCCAAGTGCAGAAAAGACGTGGCAGTTTGAGCAGTCCCCCCAACACGCACATCTTGGTAACGACTCCCACCCTCCCCCTCACAAAGAAGGAAAACAGAGGCCCCAAGAGGGCCCGGAAGCTAGAGCGACGCTGTATCATCCACTGAGGCCTGCAGTAAGGCGAGGGCAGGTCCCCTTGGGGTCCTGAATGTGCACCCTCCTCTCCCGCGTCCCAGTGCCCTGAAGAGTGACCAACACCCGCGGCGGCGGTGCTAGGCGCCCGCGAGCCAACTCCCAGCGGCGGCCACCGGGGATCGGCCTGGTGCGAAGGCCGACGTGGCGGCGCCACTCCCGAACCCCGCGCCGCCCAAGGATACGATGGCCCCGGCTGAAGGGTGGCCGAGGTGTCCCAGCACGATGCGCAGGCGGGTGGTGCAGCGGCTCTCGCCCATGGTCGCAGGTAGCAGACTGTCAGCCCGGCCTCTGTCCCCCTTAACTCTGCGGGAGGCCCCGCCTCCCGGCAGCCGGAGGGGCGACGCGAGGTCAAGGGCGCTGGCCTCCCGGGACAGCCCCGCCTCCCCGGCGCGCCTTCCCGCTGTCGGGGCCGTGCGCGGGCCTCCAGGCCGGGCGGGTTTCTCTAGCCCACCTGCTGCTCGAGGACCCGGGAGATCCTCCCCGCCACAGGAGCCGGAACCAGGTCTTGAGGAACTCAGTAGCGGGGTT
>PVIJ01023350.1:0-14419 GCA_004024925.1 Scalopus aquaticus | reverse complement strand
AGGAAATGCAAATCAAAACCACTATGAGATACCACCTCACACCTGTGAGGATGGCACACATTAAAAATACAGGCAACAACAAATGCTGGAAAGGATGTGGAGAAAAAGGAACTCTTCTACACTGCTGGTGGGAATGTGAACTGGTCCAACCACTATGGAAAGCTGTATGGCGATTCCTCAAACTGCTAAATATGGAGCTCCCATATGACCCAGCAATCCCACTTTTGGGAATTTACCCAAAGGACACAAAAACACTAATCCGAAAGGATACATGCACCCATATGTTCATTGCAGCACTGTTCACAATAGCAAAGGTATGGAAGCAACCCAGATGTCCAAAAATAGATGATTGGATCAAGAAGGTGTGGGACATATGCACAATGGAATACTATTCAGCATGGAAAGAAGATAAACACATGCAATTTGCAGCGACATGGCTGGAATTAGAGGGAATCATACTCAGTGAAATAAGCCAGAAAGAAAAAGAAAAATATCAAATGGTTTCACTTATAACAGGACTATAGGGAAACCAAATAGGATAGAGACACTCAGCGGGGAGGAGGGGGGGAGGGGAGGATAAGGGCACAAAATGGAATAGAAAAGAACACAAGGGACCATGGAGATGGATCACGGGTGAATTGGTGGTGGGCTACCCAAGGGGAATACAAAATGTAAAAGACATAAATAACAATAAAAAAAAGAAAAAAAAAGATAAAGGTTTGCAATCTCAGTAGGATATCTTACACAATAAAACAAGGTAATGAACCACATGCAGAATCCAATGTGTCAATTATTCATTTTCTCAGCCTATGATTATAATGGGCTGTATTGCCAGGTATGCTTCTAAGTGCTAGAATATTATGTGAATATGAGGGACAAGGTTTCTAATTCTTTTAGGGGAAGTGGCATATACAGCAAGTAATTAAATAAACAAGACTGATAATTATAGGTATAAACAAATGCTTTGAGAGCAGTGAAGAATATACTTGCCAGTGGATTAAAGCCAACTCATGGTAGACTTCATAACATAACACAAATGTTTGCCTTGTTTGCCCCAACTCAGACCTTCCAACAGAAAAGCAACAGGCGTTTTGTGAAAAACTTATAAAGCAAATGAATAACCTACAGTAATACTGGGCCAAAAATTACAGTTGAGACAAACAAAGAGCACTGGAGGCCTTTAAGTAGAAACTGGAGAGAATTATTTTGGGAAATCAGGTCTTTTGAAAGTGCCTTTGTATAAGAGAAAGCAGGAAATCTGTGAAAATGCTCAGGGCAAGAGACATGCTAAAGAAAGATTGAGAAGATTCTAAATGGTCTCGATGATCTGTAGTTTGTTTATTTATTTGGGTTACTGGTGTTCAATAAATTCTCTGCCAAAACCCTAGAAAGAGAGACTTCATTGACTACACATAAGAAAGAACACAAATTTTTAAAACAATATTATAAAGTCATGAACAACAGTTACAACAGTCAACTATAAATAGAAAAATAAAAAAAAACATTGTGGAAAGGAACCACTCCATTTCCTTAGTTAACACATTATAAAATTCAAAATATCTAATTTTTTAAAAAGCTATAAAGCATGCAAAAAAATAGAAAATATTGCCCATACATGGAAGAAATGTAGTTAAGGAAATAATGGAGGAAAATTTCCCAAACCTAGGGAAGAGAATTAATTAATTAATCAATTAATTAATTCAGGAAGCTAAAGACCCCAAAGTATTTAAACAAAATGTGACCTATATAGACATATAATAGTGACTCTTCCCAGAGTTCAAAGAAAGAATATTGAAACTGGACAGGGGAAAGAAGCAGATAATACATAAAGGTACCCTAGTGAGGCTAACACTGACTTCTCTTTAGAAACTCTAAAAAGAGAATGGAATGACGTGTTCCAAATACTTTAACGATTAAAAACTGACCAATGAGAATACTCTACCCTGCAAGGCTCTCCTCCAAAAGGAAGGATAAACAAAGACCTTCTCAAACATAAAGAAATACAAGGAGTTTGCAAACACTAGAGCACCGCTCCAAGAAATACTGAAAGAAGATCATGCATCTTAACTGAAGAGAGGCACACACATTAAAGGCTAAGTAAGGAAAGAGATTGAGCCACAGAAATTAATAAAAATGTCAGCAACAGACTTTCATATTTCAATAACACTGGTCAACATTGAGATTATTACTGACTTTAAAAAAGCCCTAAGCTGTAGTACCTTGGTGTGCTGAACATGAATATAACCCTGAAAATTTTTTATTAGCTCTCGTTTTGAAGATATTTCATATAATTCATTTTATATGTTTCACTGTATAAATTTATCCAGTAGGACTGCAACAACATCCTAAATCAGCCTAGAAGGATGTAATATTGCATCACATTGCATAATACCATCATGCACACATCATCCAGAGTTGACTGCATCATTTTCTAATGCAATGCAATACTACTGCCAGATGGCTGCTGAAGTAAGCTGACGTCAGTAGTGCATTATAGAAAGCCCTATCAGAAAGGTTGAGCATTGAAAATGTTTCAGACTTTGTGCGAGACAGTTTAAGCTACTGTTTCATAGAACTGTTATTATTTTATCCATTTAGGCACAATACAGAACAGTAATGCCTCGAGAGTGCATTAATAGCGTGGACAATTTCTGCTCTATTTATGGGGAAGTGATATTTGCCAACTAGAAGAAAACTGACACTTCTCAAGTGAAGAAGGCTTAGCATCTTTATTTCAGATACAAGGTTGGTGTCCAAGACAAGCCTTGGGCCCCGCATATATGCTGTGCTACATGGACAACACAACTTTCACAGTGGTTAAATGGCAAAAGGCCATCAATGCCGTTTGCAGTCCCCATGGTGTGGCGAGAGTCAAGCAACCACATAAAAGGCTGTTACTTCTGCTTGGTTCCTCCTCTTTCTGGCGGAATAACGAAGCAAAAGAAGTTGAGAATAGTCTATCCAAAGATTCCGTCTGCATTGAGACCAGTTCCACATGGTGAGGGACTTCCTATTCCAGAACTTCCAGCAGAATATTATCTGGATTCATTTGATGACGACAAGGGTGAGCCAACCTGGTCTTCTCCTGTTTCATCAGCATGCAGTGATCCAGATTTTCACTGTGGTGCATCATCAACCCCACACAGACTAACACAGGAAGAAATAAATGATGTGGTTCATGATTTGGATGTATCCAAGAACAAGGCAGAATTGCTAGGATCAAGACTCCAACAATGGAATCTTCTAGAAGAAGATGTCACAATTACTTTATATCAAAAGCACCACCAGCAGTTGGAGCTTTTTTTTTCAGAAAGGAAAGTACTCTGGTATTCTGTTCCGATATTGAGGGCCTCAAGAATGCCTTAGAAATCACTCATGACCCACAAGAATAGAGACTATTACTAGACTCTTTGAACCTGAGTCTTAAGGCTGTGCTTTGGCACAATGGAAACCATCTTCCATCTATTCTATTCCTGAATACTGTACAAGAGACAAGCGAAGAAATCTAAGAAGTAGTCTATGACTTGATTTTTTACAGGTATTAACCATAGGCCTATTCTATTGGCATGCATTTTGTGATGTAAACATCACAGTTTATTGCAGATTACCAAAAAAAGCTAGAGCCAAAATTAGAATTTGACTGTCATATTTGTGTTGAGCACATACAAATTGATAGGAAATGACTAATTTTATTTCAGTGACATGACTTTTGTAAAAATTTGTTGACCAGTGTAATCACTCTAGACTCTGGACTGAACTCACCAATCAAAGAGATACAGTATCTAGTTAGATTACATAACAGAATGCAACCTTCTGTCATCTCCAAAGACACACCTAAACTCAAAAGACAAACAAAGGCTAAAAGTAAAAGTCTGGAGAAAAAAATCTACACAAAATAGGACACAATACTTTTATCAGGTAAGGACAATCATACTTTTATCAGAGAAAATATATATCCCTTTAAAAAAAGGTAACAAGATAGAGGAAGGTACACTAGATTAAGGGCACAATATATCAGGGACATAAAACACTCCGCAGCATAAAAACACCGAATGAAGTAAATTTGAAATACATTAGGCAACTAGAAATATTAAAACTGAAATTGGAAAAAACACACCTTGGCCGGGCACTTCAACACTCTACATTCACTAATATATCAACTAGGCAGAAAACAAACAGGGACACAATAGCTTTCAATAAAGAATTAGAACAAATGGACCACATTGACATTTCCAGCCACTGCACCCACCAAAACACAGAGCATGCATTTTTTTAAGTGTACATGGAACATAAACAAGTAGGACCACACTCTTGGTCACAAAATAATTACCAATATCACTATGCAATACTACTCAGCAATCAAAAAACATAAATTCATGATATTTGCAACAATATGGACAGAACTAGAAGAGATTAAGCTAAGAAAACTAAGTTAAAAGGAAAAAGAAAAAATATCAGACCGGTCACTTATAGATGGAATATAGGGAACCGAAACAAAGAGTCAGGAAAAAGACAAATTTTGGAGGCAAACCACAGATCTGAGAGAAGCAGCAGGGAAGGGTATGGGTGAGGGATTAAAACAGGGGAGAGAAAAGGACAAGGGAATATGGTGATGATTCATAGGTGCTGAGGTGGTGGGAGAATTATGAGGAATAAAAGTGAGGGGAAAAATCAAATAGTGTTAAAAAAATGAAGAATGGCATAAGAAAATAAAAAATAAAAGCAATTAAAAAGAAAACAAATGCCAATAAATTCACAAAACTGAAATCATCCCTAGCATCTCTGTGGGTTCTAAAATCATCAAACAAGAAATAAAATATCAAAAGAACTCAGAAATCCTTCAATACATGGACAATGACCACACACTACTGAGAGACTACTGAGTCAAATAAATCAAAATACATGTCAAGACAAGTGTCAACGAGGACACAAAATTTCAAAACATACGGCATGCAACGAAAGCAGTACTATGAAGGAAGTATATAGTAATACATATAGGCCCAACTCAAGCAACTAGAAAGCACACAAATAAATAACATTCTCTCCCATCTCAAGGTATCAGAAAAAGAAGAGTAAAAGATCCACTAGTCAGTAAAAGAGAAACTTTTAAAAGATAAGAAGAAATAAACAAAATAGAAATAAAAAGATACTCCAAAAGATTACAAAATCAAATCAGGATATTGAAAAAAATGAACAAAACAGACAAAACTCTAGCAAGGTTCACCACGGAAATAATGGAGAAATCTCAAATAAATAGGATCAAAAATGAAAGATGAGGATTAAAACTAACATTGCAGAAATTCAAAATAGAGACTACTCTGAACATCTATACGCTAACAAATGAAAATCCTAGAAGATATGACAAATTTTTAGAATTATAAAATCTTCCAAAGTGCATATGAAAGAAGTATAAATCATGAACCTATCATGAGCAGTAATTGAAACTCTCCCCTAAAAGAGTTCAGGACCAGATTATTTCATGAGTGAACTTGAGGCAAGCATTTCTCTAATGTCAAAAACCAAACAAAGACAACACAAAAGAGAAAACCACAGACCAATTTCCATTAGGAAGGCAGATGCAAAAATCCTCAACAAAATCCTAGCAAACCAAATCCAATAATGTATTAAAAGGATCATATACCATGACAAAAAGAAAGACAATAATCATATGATTATAGCAATAGATACTGAGAAAGAATTTGATAAGTTTCAACATCCATTCTGCAGGGGAGGTGAAGGGACAGAAATCAAAACAGGAGGGAAGAGCACAAGAGTCTATGGTGATGGTTCACGGGTGTCTTGGTGGTGGTGATTTTATGGGGACATCACTTAAGAGGTGAAGTCAAACACTGTGCAAAATGAACAATGATGTAGACATAAATAAATAAAAAAAAAGAAAGAACGATATGTATGCAATACCAGAAACCGTGAAGTACATAGAAAAAAAAATAGGCAAAATTTTTCACAAAAGAAGTTTCAGTGATATCTTTCAGGATGCATCCCAACAGCAAGTAAAACAAAAGAGAACATAAACTGCTGGGACAACATCAAACTGAAAAGCTGCTGCAAAGCCAGAGAAACTGTAACTAAACTGAGAAGACACCTACTGAATGGGAGACAATATTTTCACAGCATTCATCTGACAAGGGACTGAGATCCAAGATCTACATAAACCCACACAACTAAACAAAATTAAAACAAATAATCCAATCCAAAAATGGCTAAGAAATAAAAAGATACTTCTCCAAGTATACAAACAGAATACAGGCATATGAAAAAAGTGTTCATCATCACTTATTACCAGGGAAATGCAAATCAAAACAAAGTGAGCTACCTCTCACACCTGTGAGAATGACCCATAATGAAAAGACCAGAAACAGCAAGTTTTGGTGAGGATGTGAAGAAAAAGAACCCTCCTACACTGCAGTGGCCCAGTAATTAATAGATAGCAGAATGGAGGGTCTGACAATAAAAATGGAGCAGCCCCATTACACAGTAATTCCACGCCTGGGCATCGATCCAAAATATCCCAAAATACTATTTTGATAAGTCAGAAAAAAAAAGGATAAATATAGGATGGCTTCACATATATGCAGAATATAGAGATAAACAAACCAAAAATGACAAAACTTGCAATCTGACATTAGAACTGATGCATACAGCAGGGAGGGGAACAGAAAGGGGTCAAAACGGGAAGGAAGGAAACAAGGAACTGTGGTGATGGATCACAGGTGCTATAAAGAACTTCAAGGACTACATCTTAGGGTGATATCAAATATTATCCAAAAAATAACAAAGATGCAAAAACAAACAACAAACAAAACACTATTTCAAAAGGAAAATATAGGGCCTCCTTGATGGCTTAGGAGTTATGTCTCAGCCCTATCATGGCTATGGCCTGAGTTTGATCCCTGGCCAGGGAACTAACCCACATGTGGTGCAGCAGACCTCTGCTATCTTGCCCACTACTCCCCTTAGCAGTGTACTTCAGTAAATCTGCCTGTTCTGCTCCCCACTTCTGTCTCTGAAAATCCTCTCACTCCCCACATCTATGGCCTACACTTCAGTTCTAGGCAAAAATTAAAAAAAAAATAAAACACCTTTATAAAAAAAGAAAATTATACTCATATTTTATAGCAGTGCTATTTATTATAGCCAAATTATGGAAATCTCATAAATGCCCAAAAACAGATAAGTGAATCACAAAGATGTGGTTATATACACAACAGAATATTACTGAGAGCAAAGAAAATGATAAACTCAACATGGATGAACCTTGAAGAGATAATGTTAAGTGAAATAAGTCAAAAGGAGAAAGATAAATAATGGATGGTGTCATTAATATGTGGAATATAGAGTATTCTAGAAGTCAGATACAGACAAGCATTAAAACTCACCCTTGAAAGCTGACTATAGCACTGAAGATCCAGGGAGGAAGGGGATGCGGGAGAAGGTAAGAATTAAAACAGGAAGAAAGCACAGTGGAGCTGGATGGTGGACTATGGGAGATTTGGCAGACACCAGGTTTGCAATGCCTGAGGGTTTATCCAAATATTACCTCAATTAATTTTAAAAAATAAATAATTAAATAAAATTGAAACTACTATTCCAAAAGGTAGTCTTTCATATTGTGCAAAGCAGTATACCTCTAGAATCTTGCACACACAGTTCCTCATGCTTATTGCATAGAGAACATGGTTTCCATTCATGCAATAGTTTCTTGGGGTGTATTTTGGGCAATAACCTGACACTAGATGGCAACATTTTGACAAATACTGTGATTCCTCTCTCAGTGACCCAATCAAAATAGGTGTCCAAAATATAACTGATAAATAAATAAAAAAGATTCCATCATTTATTCTTTAAAAGTACATATAACTAGAAACAACCTCTATTGTTAATACTGTCCATGAGGAAATTAATATTTTTTTCTCATTTATTCTCCCAATTGTGGTAATCAAAACTTATCCTAAAGTTGGAATATACCCACTGCATAACTTTGGATGTGACTCATTGTTTTCCTGATGTTAAAAGGTTCAAAAGGCTAGCAAATGATAATTCTTACAACTGTATAGGCTGCTAAACCTCAGGAGATAAGACACCCTTGGGAACTACTGTCTTTATATTTCCAGAGATAAAACATTTGCATAATTAAAGAAGTCGCAGTCACACCTATCTGGTTCTTGGAGTTTGATTGTTTAGATACTGAGGGATGAAAAGGAAAGTTAATCCATCTTCATCCCTAACTTGATGAGGCTCGTAGAAGCGACACTCAGCTAAGTCTTTCAGAAGGGGAAGGTGAGTTTCAGAGGTATGATGCCCGTATTATGTAGGTGCTAAAACAGGCTCTGATTGTCCACATAAGCACAAAGACTTCTGTGTGTTTGCAGGACACTGAGCCTTGGTCTAGAGGGAGCAGGCCTTGGATATCCACCCGGACTCAGTGTGTGTTGTCCACTCACCTTGTCCCAGGGCCTTAGAGGCTAACCTGTAAATTAATCTGTGAAATCAGCAGCCCCGGAAATAGAAATATAATACTACAAACATCTTTATGCAGACCTTGCAATGCCTAACTTGTGTTCAAAGTAACTCTCTAATTTGTACAACAATCTTTTTGAAGTGTTTATTTTCTTACTGATTAAAACATGAAGCTCAGAGAGACACTCAGATGACCAGATACAGATTTATACTGTAAATCTTAGAATTGTGCATGTACATAGGAGCACTATTGGGTTATTCTCCTTTAGAGCTGATTATCTCTCTATGTTCTTATTTTCTACTTTGAACCTCTCTTTGCTTCTCTGTGCCTGAAAGCATTGCATGCTCAGGTGGAGCTCGTCTTTAAAAACATCCTATGACAAACTAAATATAGTGATTTATGGTTCAGTGTTCTTTCTGTCACTTCATTTTATTTTTTCTTCATTACAAGCGTAAATTGGTTTTTGACAATGAAGTCAGATTTAGGGAAAAATTTATTCTACACCTTTGCTATTCAATGGATAGCCATATATGTACATGTGGCTACAGAGCATTTGAAATGTAGTTCCTTTGATTTTAGAATTGCTGCAGCATAAAATACATTATGAAATTCAAATATTTTTAAAGATTTATTTATTTATGCATACAAGAACTGGGGAGTAAGCCAGAGGTGTGGGGTCATTGAGGATTCACCAGAGACAGAGCAGGGAGCAGAACCGGCACATCTACTGAAGTACACTGCTGAGGGGAGCAGTGGGTGAGGCAGGAGAGGTCTGCTGCACCATGTGGGAATCTCCCCAGCTGGATATCGAACTTGTGCTGTAGTGGCTGCAGATAGCTTCATAGGCTGAGACTTAATCCCCTGCGCCACCAGGGAGGCCCCCAAAGATTTTTTTTAAAGAATGTGAAACCCCTACTTATAACTCTGATATCATTACTTTTTAAAACAAGATGATTTGGATTTACCAGGTGAAAAAATCGTAGCATCAAAACTGACTTCAACTGTGTGTTTTTGTTTTATAAAAAAATGGGCTTTCAGAAAATTTTAAATGATCCATTTATGTGCAGTGTAGTTCTTTTGGGCAATACTGTTTTCAAGTCCACCCTTATAAAATACTCTTAATTGTTTTCATTTTAATGATATTTTGAGTACACTGAAGTGTTTAAAAACATCTTTAAATTATTAAATTTCTTTTTTTTTTATACAAGCCGGGGTACAGGCCAGAAGCATGGGGCGGTGAGAGGGCTCACCAGAGACAGAGTGGGGAGCAGAACAGGCAGGTCAGAAATACACTGCTGAGGGAAGCAGCGGGTGAGGCAGGAGAGGTCTGCCGCACCATGTGGGATTCTCCCCGGCTGGGCGTCGAACTGGCATCGCGCGCTGCCGACAGCTCCACAGCGCAGCGCCCAACTGCCACGCCACCAGGGAGGCCCTTTAAATTATTAAATTTCTTTTGAATTGCTACCATGACAAGGGGCCTGAATGAGGTCAGTCAGTGCAGTAGACTATTTAAGGATGGTCAGGCTTGCAAGGTAAAAATTTTAGTCCTAACATAGTAAAAATCACTACTTAGGAGATCACTGAATGGATACCAGTAAGCATGGTTCACTGTATGTGCAGGTTATGCTACATTTGCATAACATTTGTCTTATAAAAACAGACATATTACACTGGCTGGAATCTCTGAGGATAGGACTCAAAGTACAAAAATATTAATTTCTACAATTCAATCTTAATCTTGTGCAGAATCACCTAAGAAGCGTCGTCATAGGATGTTTTCAAAGAAAAGTGTCACCTGAGCATGCAGTGCTTTCAGGTAAAGAATGACTACTCTTTTAGCAAAGAGTAGTTAAAATAGAGGATAGGAACATGGAGAGATTTCAGTTCTAAAGGAGAATAACCCAATAGTGCTGCTATGTACATGCATCGTGTCCAGAGATTGTTAAATTCCACAATTGGAGTCAGGGCTGTGGGTTAGGACATGACACTGCACATTTCACATCCTCCCATGATGGTGCTGGGGCCAGTTGGTGGACTCCGTGGTAAGAAGCAAAGACCTACCGCACAGGCTTGTTTAGGAAGCAGCAAAAATAAGTCAGCTGACTTGGATGTAAGGCAGACAGGTGCAGGACAGGGGATACAAGAAGAAAAAAAGGGGGGAATGTGAAGGAATTAGACACTTTATAGCAGATATAGTTTGTGACACTCACTCAGGGCACACTGAAAGCATGCATGAAGAGATAGTACAGGTAGAGACTGGGTCTTCATGAAGATTGCTTTGCTATCTCAGTGTTTCTCTGTTAGTAAATTAAACCTGTGTGGGTTCACTGGCAAGGGAATTAGGGAAAAGAAGACTCCAAGGTATGTCACTATAACAAAATACAATGAGACAATCTCTGTTTTGTACATGATTCCTCTGTCATCATCCCTTAGGATAAAAAAAAATAAACAAACCAATGCAAGAAGCAAACGTTTCGTAGAATTATAACTTGCTCAAGAAAGACATGCTCAGTGTTAGAAAACTTCCTAGTTTAAACTGACTTGGAAATCACGAGGCGGCACCAATATCATATGCCCAAAGGAAGTGTGTCCTGTAGAGCTGACACAGACTGGAAGCAGCAAGTCATGAACAGACTCTTGAAAAGCCAGAGACAGGTGGCTCCTGGGTTGCTCAAGTAGTTTTATAAAGCAGATGTCTAAGTGGGGCTCTTTATATTCTCTGTGTAAACACAAGAGGAAAAGATAAAGAGAGAAGGAGGTGGGGAGGGGACAGAGAGACAGAGAGGGAAAGAGAGACAGAGACAGAATAGAGAGACATCAACTGGAAAAAAAGAAACTGAAAGATCAGATTTTTCAAAGATAAGGCCTAATTGAACCTGGAACAGGCAGCTCCCACATGTGCCACCTCTGCCCCCTCCTGGGAAAATTCCAGATGAGAAGAGGGAGTACTAAGATGAACCTCCTTTGGAAACACAAATACCTGGTAACTTGCTTTGCAAAACTGGCAGCACTGGGACAAGCACATCAAGTCCTGTTTAGTGTTCTTGTGAGTCACCTAGACCAGAACATGATCAGAGATTCAGAGAGCAGAAACATTTGGGGGCCTTTCCTGGTGCAAAGAGGTTAAGTCTCAGTGCTATCACCACTAGATCATGAGTTTGATCCTAGGATAGGAAGTTGACCCACACAGATCTCTGCAGACCTCTCCTGTCTAGCCCATTGTCCCCTTACAGCAGTGTATGTCAGTAAATCTGCCTGTTCTACTTCCCACTCCGTCTTTGCCGAATCCTCTCAGCTGCTCCCTCCCCGTACCTCTGACCTAAACCCAAGTTCTTCTGCACAAAAAGAAAAGAAGAAAAAAGAAATATGAGGGGGACTGCTGTTCTACCATCCAGCTTTACAGAAGTATAGGGAGAATATTAACCAGTCCAAAAGTCAGTTTATGATTAGAATAAATTGAGGGTATTTAAGAATTAAAAACCTAGTTTTCTAGTTGTTCTGAGACATATAGTGTAAAATATGTTTTTTAAGTGGGTGGGGGAGTTGATCACTAATAAATTTCAAAATTATTGTGGGTTATATGTTATTTTGAAAGTTCAGAAATATGCTTCAGTTAAAAAAACTTGTTAAAGTATGGATGTCTCAAATCTTAGGATCCTGCGATACTTATTGCATATAGATGGATTACCACAGTCCCAGAATTAATTATACTCTGCTGAACACACTTGGAAACCTTGACCAGAAATCATGATTGGCCTTAACAAGAGATACCTCCTCTGTTGAAATCCTGAAAACAAGGTCACACATAGGCAAATGTGTTCTCAGGGAATGAATTTTTTCAGCCCACAGCCGTGTCATTATGCCTCTCCTGAGCTGATGTACTTTAGAAGCCAAATTCATGGTCTTTAATATTAATCTTTCTAACTCTAGAGTTGAAAGTTTTATACTTTGCTAGAAGAATTTGAGACATTGATAGTATGAGAATTTTTATGCATGATTCCTACAATTTTAGGTAGACAGGTGCTTACTGATTGTTTTACTTCAGGCTGACTTCCTGCTGGAGAACCTGCCCTCAGTGGAGGCACAGAAAGGGTCCAAATTGATTAAGAAACAAGAGACCAAGGAGATGGATAATGGGTGAATTGGTGGTGGGTTACCCAAGGGGAATACAAAATGTAAAAGATATAAATAACAATAAAAATATATATACTAAAAAAATAATAAAAAAACAAATTGATAAGAAAGCTGGATTAGGGAATGGGAGCTGAGCTGGGTCTCTGCCTGTCTCAAACGACTCTTTCTTCTTTGATGTTCACAGATTTCCACAGGAGAATGGGTATAAGAAATCAGTCCACAGTGACCAAGTTTATTCTTTCAGGATTAACTGACCAACCAGAGCTTCAGCTGCCTCTTTTCTTCCTCTTCTTAGGAATTTACATAGTTACAGCGGTAGGAAATCTCGGCATGATCTCCATAATTGCATTCAGTCCTCAACTTCACATTCCCATGTACTATTTCCTCAGTAGTTTGTCCTCTTTAGATTTCTGCTATTCTTCTGTCATTGTGCCCCAAGCACTGGTAGGGTTTATAAGCAGAGATAAAGCTATCTCCTATTCTGGTTGCATGACTCAGTTTTTTTTATTTTGTATGCTTGCCATTTCTGAGTTGTATCTGCTGGCAGCAATGGCCTATGATCGCTATGTGGCCATCTGCAGCCCCCTGCTCTACAATGTCATCATGTCCCCGCGGGTCTGTTCTCTGCTGGTGGCTTCTGTCTTCTCCATGGGTTTTATCCAAACCTTGATTTATGAAATTTGTTTGTTAAGCTTGGATTTTTGTGGATCAAATATCATTAAACATTATTATTGTGACACCCTTCCCCTTATGAAACTCTCCTGTTCCAGCACATATATTGAAGAACTACTGCTTTTTGTTGGTAGTGGATTTAATTTGATTGCCACTGTCCTAACAATCATCATTTCCTATGCCTTCATCCTCTCCAGCATCCTCCGCATCCACTCTAAAGAGGGCAGGTCCAAAGCTTTCAGCACCTGCGGCTCCCACTTGACAGCTGTTCTTATTTTTTATGGGTCTCTCATGTCCTTGTATCTCAAACCTGCTTCCAGCAGTTCAGCCATCCAGGAGAAAGTGACGTCCGTATTTTACACCATTGTGATTCCCATGTTGAATCCCCTGATTTACACTCTGAGGAATAAGGAAGTGCAAAATGCACTGACAAAGCTCTTAAAGAGAAAACATCTTCATAACAAACATGCTTTTAAGACTTACTAATGAATGATAATGATATATGTGTGTGTGTATGTGTGTGTTTATCCTGACCATTTCAAAATAATTTGAAGTGAGTTGAAAATACAGATGTAGTTATAGATAAAATTCGAATATCTGAAATATTATATTTCAATTTCAAAATGTGTTCAAATCTGATATGATCAACAAATTGTTAAGAAAAAAAGGTCTGAAAGTCAAAATCCCAATTATCAGAGTTTAACTCAATGCTGGGATTGAACATCAACATATATATATATATATATATATATATATATATATATATATATATTTAGTTTCTGAACTAGGTAAAAAAAAAAACAACAACAACATAATATCATGATATACAACACATTCATATCAGACAGAAAACCATACCAAATTGCTGTTGATACAACAATCCTTTATTTATCTTGCTAAAAAGGATATTTCTCTTATGGATATTTGGATAAGAACTACTGAATACTATGATTGAAAACATCACTACAACTCTGAATAAAGATAACAGTAAGTTTCCATTTTTTTAAGGGAATATTAAAGGTGAATGTTATGTCCCAGTATTTGGTCTCTGTAGATAAGAGGATTATCATATTTATTTGATATCATATTTATATAGACAAGGATATCATAACTTAGATGAGGACACCCTCTTTA
>PVIJ01023349.1:0-14371 GCA_004024925.1 Scalopus aquaticus | reverse complement strand
CGGCGAGAGGGTTCACCAGAGACAGAGTGGGGAGCAGAACAGGCAGATCAGAAATACACTGCTGAGGGGAGCAGCGGGCAAGGCAGGAGAGGTCTGCCGCGCCATGTGGGATTCTCCCTGGCCGGGCATCGAACTCGCGTCGCCGCTGCCGACAGCTCCACAGCGCAGCACTTAACCGCTGCGCCACCAGGGAGGCCCTGATGTGGTATCTTGATGAAAACGGTTGCCATGTTCATCACTAACCATATGACAGTTTTCAGGGAAGAAATCCAGATGGAATGAAGAAAGTGGATCTTTAGAGACATATTGCAGCCAAGTTTCTGATACTGCATCAGCATGTCTTCTACCAGTTCCGTATAGTTTTCTGCCCTAACATTCCCAAGAAAGTTTGGAGACACTAGGCGAAAAGCATTCCATGCTTGTTTCGCATCACCCTGCAGCAAGTTGTTGAACCAGTCATCTCAATGCAGACAGACTGTTTGGGTAGACTATTCTCAACGACTTTTGCTTTGTTATTGCGCCGAAAAGAGGAGGAACCAAGCAGAAGTAACAGTCTTTTGTGGGGTTGCTTGGCTCTCTCCACACCATGGGGACTGCAGAGGGCATTGATGGTCTTATGCCATTTAACCACTGTGAAAGCTGTGTTGTACACGTAGCACAACATCTATGTGGGGCCCAAGGCTTGTCTTGGTCACCAACCTTGCATCCAAAGAAAAGATGTTAAGCCTTCTTCACTTGAGAAGTGATAGTTTTCTTCTGGTTGGCAAATGTCACTTCCCCACAAATAAAGCAAAAATTGTCCATGCTATTAACGCACTTTCAAGGCATTACTGTTCTGTATTGTGCCTAAATGGATAAAATAATAACAGATCTGTGGAGCAGTAGCTTAAACTGTCTTACTCAAGGTCTGAAATATTTTCAATGCTCAACCTTTCCGACAGAGCTTTTTTTAGTGCACTGCTGACGTCAGCTTACTTCAGCAGCCGCCTGGCAGTAGTATTGCATTGCATCAGAAAATGATGCAATCATCTCTGGATCATGTGTGCATGATGGTATTATGCAATGCGATGCAATATGACATCATTCTAGGCTGATTTAGGATGTTGTTGCAGTCCTACTGGATAAATTTACATGGTGAAACTTACAAAATGAATTATATGAAATATCTTCAAAACGAGAGCTAACAAAAAATTTTCAGGGTTATATTCATGTTCAGCACACCAAGATACTACAGATTAGGGCCTTTTTAAGTCCATTATTATCTCACTGTTGACCAGTGTAATTCTTTAACCTCTATCTTGTGAGGAAATCCATTGTAATTACATGTTGAGTTGAAACAGTGTAATTACAATAGATTATTCCCAGAATTCACTGGAAGTAAAGGCTTGCTTTAAAAATGTCAACATGTTTCTTTTATTTTTCATTTTGTCATCCTTGGGCTCAGTGTCCATATGTACATTGATATATAGTGACTAATAAAACAGTTTAGTCACTTTTATTTTCCACATATTTGAATAAAACCTCACTTTGAAGTTGCTTACATAACTGATCACCATAGTTTTTTCTTAAAGCCTTATCTCTGCTGCCTCCCATACTAGAGAGCAAAATGATCAGTAACACTGAAGTTTGAAATATGTATATCTTGCATAGTATTTTTAGTACTTCCCCCTAAACAGTGAAGCCAGTGTAAAAGTTAAAAATAAGGAGTGAAATTATGGAAATGCATGAAAGAAAAGCATTACTACAGTAGTATGTTAACTTTAATTTTTTTCATTCATTCAGTAAAAAATTTAACATATACTTACTATGTGACAAACATGCTACTAGACTCCAGGGGTAGAAAGCTGTGGTCCTTGCCCTTAGGAAATTCATGTTCTGGTGGGGAATCTAGCAGATTGACAGATCATTTCAGTCCTGGAGCAAACCCAGGGAAGGTACCTAACCTGGCTGGGGTTTGCAGGGGAGATAAAGATCAAAGCCTCAGCCTCATCCATCTTCCCCTTTCTACCTCCTTCCCATCAGATGAACAAATTTAGAGCAATTCTTCCAAGTACCCATTAGTATTTTTCTTCCCTTAGTTATATAAACTAGTAAATACAAGGGCTCACGGTCTATGAGCATCTTGTTCTCCAGATACAAAATATACTAAAACTTAAGAGGATTGTATAGTTTATCACCAAAACCAAGACACTTCAGAAATGAAAGGGTCCCATTATTTATACCAGAACAGTAGGTAAAAACTTGGTGTGTCCTGGCAGTCTGGAACTCAAGTTTATAGCCTTAATAATTTTAGTGCAGGAGGCTGTTTTAAGATTCTACGATTGGAATTTGGTATTCTAGAATGGAAACGAACAAGTTTATTTTTTCATTCTTGGTGACAAATGATTACATTTGCCTTGCAGGTAATTATCAGATAACAAATGAACTTTTCTTCTAAATAGCTTGATTATAATTTTATATTTATTTCCAAAATATCTTAAAGCTGTCTCATTATACATTTTTTGAATCATAAATATGATTAATTTATTCAGAAATGAATACACTTACCTAGATTCCCCAGATTCTCTTGAAATTAGAAGATTTGAGGAATCTGTTACTACTGCTTCCAAGTAATAAACCATGTCACTTCTGGCTCCAGGCATTGAACTTGAAAGTCCATGAGTCTTACTTGGACTTCTCTTGCCTCAGGCAGCATTCTTTGTGACTTGGAACACCAGCCAAGGGTAAGAAACCCCAGTGATGGTAAGCAGCTTATTTGACAAATTATTTACTTCCCCCTCTTTTTGGGAAGACCAGATGCTAATTGACACACATCTTAGTTTCTGCTAAGGCAATACTTTATTGTTAATATTCCCTTTGCCTTTTGTTAAATTTCTGCATATAGGTGCTTAAAAAATTGGCGTAAATACTGAATTTTGGTTTTGATACTTAAAAAAGGTACTAAAAGGTTTTGGAACTAGGCTGCTCCATGGAATGTTGGAAATCATTTACTTTAGCCTACATGTATTTGATATTTCCTATTTGTTGTTGTCCCCCTTCTTTACCAAAGATGAGGCTTACAGTGAGGGTTTTCTTTTTTCCCGTTTGGCCAAAGTCAAGACACTAATCTCAGAGTTACTGCATTAAAAGACTGTTTCATGACAAAGGTCTTAAACAGCAAGGGGGAAAAAAAGTGGAAATTATAATTTAGAGACTATAACATTGATGTAGTGATTTTCTGCTTAATTGTATTTAGGAAGTTCAGGATGGAAATTGGTTACACCAAATCATGACTGGAGAGAATGTATTTTTGTGTTTTTGATTGATAGGCAGGTAAAGAAACAGACCGAAGTGACAATGAGATTGTTTTGTGCATCTTTGTTCCTAAGTGAAAATAAAATTTAACTCTAAAGAACCATTTAACTCTTTAAAGCTATGGCACTTTTCTGATTTGTAGATTTCAAATCTTGGTTTGATTTCTGTGGGAGGACATAATAGCTCACTTCATCTTTTTACTGAGTTGCTTGTTACTATTTACTAACGAATTTTGAAGCCTAGTTTTCTGATGAGAAATTTTAGTGTTTGACACCAGAGGGCAGATTCACTTTGATATATTTTTTGAGATTTCTTTTTTAATCAAAAAAAATCATTAAAAATTTTAGTAGGCTTTATTCTTTTTTAAAAAAGATTTATTTATTTATTTATTTTTAAAGATTTATTTATTTATGCATACAAGCTGGGGTGTAGGCCAGAGGTGTGGGGGTGAGAGGATTCACCAGAGACAGAGCAGGGAGCAGAACAGGCCGATCGACTGAAATACACTGCGGAGGGGAGCAGCAGTCCAGGCAGGAGAGGTCTTTATTTTCTAGACTAGTTTTAGATTTACAGAAAAATTGAATACATTGTCCAGAGAATTCCCATATATTCCCTCTATCCCCACCATGTAGTTTCTCCTATTGTGACCATCTTACATTAGGATGGTACATTTGTTAAAATTAATGAACCGATGTTGATGCATTATTAGTAACTGAAACACAATTTATTTATATTTCCTTAGTTTTTACATAGAGTCAGTATACTGCATTACATGTCTCCTTAGGTGCCTCTTGGCTCTGACAGTTTCTGTCCTTTCATGTTTTTTATTGGTTAGGTATTTTATAGGATGTCTCACACATCCTACTTTCCTAAATTCTGACAAAACAAATTCCAACGTCTGGATATTGGGATTTGTCTGACTTTTTTTTTTTTTTCATGATTTGACCCAGGTTTTGGTTTTTTGAGGGAGAAAGATCACAGGGGTGAAGTACCATTCTCATCAATTCATATCAAAGGTATATCATATCATAATTTATGACTCTTCACAGTGATCTTAATCATCTTGCTGAATTACTATTTGTCAGATTTCTCCACTGTAAAGTTATTCTCTTCCTCACCTCGCCCTTTTTTGTACTGTACGATTTTTTTTAAAGATTTGTTTATTTTTGCATACAAGCTGGGGTGCAGGCCAAAGGTTTGAGGTGGTGAGAGGGTTCACCAGAGACAAGTGGAGAAAAGAACAGGCATATTGACTGAAATACACTGCTGAGGGGAGCAGCGGGCGAGGAAGGAGAAGTCTGCTGTGCCATATGTAGGAATCTCCCCCGCCCGGCATCAAACTTGTGTGGCAGCCGTGGACAGCTCCACAGTGCTGTGCTTAACCTGTTGCACCACCAGGGAGGCCCTGTACTGTACAATTTAAATGGGTGTCAGTATGTGCAGTCCATACTTAAGGAGTAGAAGATTATTATCCCCTCTGTTAGCACTAGTATCGGTAGAATTTATTTGGGAATCTGCACAGGAGATTGTCTCTTCCCCATTCAGTCACATGTCAGTATGTGTTCATAAATATTTGTTTTACACTTTGGGTGATATAATCTGATCCTACTACTTTATTTTGTTGCTCCAGTTACACTTGCCTCCTGTGCCCTTTTGCCATACCTCCATAAATGTATGTTGTTGGTTTTGATTTTGAGCGCTTCCTTTCTGATATTGCAAAATGCTCCAGGCCCATCTTGTGTATTTTCCTGTCACAGTCCTAGAGTCAGTCATTTCTCCAAAGGGCCGTGGTTCTTTTTCTTGGAGAACAGTATTGGAAACCATATTTGGGCACTAGTTGTAGTTGCTGCTACTAGGGGGTGGTTAGTGTAGTTTCTTTCTGGCCCTCTCAGCTGGTGGATCAAAGATATATGTGTGTACTAATCCTCGTGTATACACATATCTGTACATACATCTATAACCATCTGGTTATTTTAAGTTAAACAAGAGTTCTTATTGATGTCTCTAGCTGTGTTCCGTTACCATATGGATGGTTTTGACTTCCTCCCCTTACTAACCTGCACATTTCCACTGTGACAATAGGAAACTGACACAAGGGGTTAAGTCTCACACTATGAAGCTACCCCTAGCCACTGCAGCACAAGTTCGATCCCAGACCGGGGAGCTAACCCAAATGGTGCAGCAGACCTCTCCTGTCCTGTCCGCTGCTCCCCTCACCAGTGTATTTCACTCAGTCTGCCTGTTCTGCTCTCCACTATGTCTCTGATAAATCCTCTCACACACCCGCCCCAGCCTACACCCCAGCTCTTGTATGCTTAAATAAATAAAATAAATCTTAAAAAAAAATCTTAGCTTCCCACAAAAGCTAAATTTACTAAACTTACTAAATTATTTGACTTCCATGAAAGTATATAGCAATATCAGAATTGTTAAACTGTACAGCATAGGAAACAACTTTATTGACTAGAATATAGTACTTATAGGAGTTCCTTTTCCTTTTGCCTTTAGTTTTATAGACTTCATTCATTTCCAGTTACTTTAGTATGTACCTCCCTCCCCGCTGCCAATGCACTGCAGCAAGGTTGTTTGAAATACATTGGAAATATTGTAAGATTCTCTTGTGGAAGACTGGAGTTCCTCCAGTTTACTAATTGATTTTTAAAGATTTGCATACATTTAGTTTTACCTTTTATGTTGTAAAGACCTATGCTCTTTGACAAATATGTTAAGCCATTTATGCATGGTTACAGTATCATACAAATAGTTTCACTGCCTTAAAAATCCCTTGTGCTTCATTTTTTCATTTCTCCCCTCCTTTCTGGCAATTCATTGTCTTTGCCTTTTCCAGAATGTCCTGTAATTGCAATCAAACATTATGTAGCCTTTTCAGGTTGCCTTTCTTTGCTTAGCATTATGCATTAGTGGTCCATAGCATTGAGACTTAACCCCTAGGACACCCTATTGCTGGATCTTACGGTAAGACTGTTTAGACGCTGTCAAACTGTCTTCCAAAATGACTGAACAAATTTGCATTCCCACCAACAATGAATTGCTGCACCACATCCATACCAACATTTGGGTTTATCAGTTTTTGTTTGTGTTTCCTTGCCGCTCAAGTAGGTGTCTTAGTGTATCTTGTTATAATTCACAATTCTCTGCTGATGAATGAGATTGAGTAACTTTTTGTATGCTTACTTGCTGTTTATCTTTAGTGAGGTAGTTCAGGTATTTTATCCACTTTTTAATTGAGTTGGTGTCTTGTTGCATTTTTAAGAATTCTTTGTATTTTGGATACAAATCCTTTATCAGGTATGGTTTTCCAAATACTTATAGTCAGTGGCTGGTTTTTCATTCTCATTCTCTTAACTTTTGCAGTGCAGAAGTTTATTTTCATGAAGTTCAGCTTACTTGCCTTCATGGACCTTGTTTTTGTTGTTGTATTACCCAACATCACCTAGACTTTTCTCTTGTTATCTTTTATAAGTTTTGTAGATTTGCATTTTTATAACCATTTTTAACATAACACTGGCTCAAACATTTCTAGATTGTTTGTTTCTTCATATTTATAATTTTAAATGATTGCTTTATAGTTAAATTGTGCTGTAAATCTCTTGACCATTTATTCCTCTATTGTTGACTTTTTATTTTTTATTTTTAAGGATTTATTTACTTAGGCATACATAAGCTGAGGTGTAGGCCAGAGCTGGGGCGTGGGGGGCATGGGGCGTGAGAGGATTTACCAGAGACAGAGACATAGTGAGGGCAGAACAGGTAGATCTACTGAAATACACTGCTGAGGGGAGCAGTGGGCGAAACAGGAGAGGTCTGCTGCAGCATGTGGATCAGCTCCCTGGCTGGGGGTCAAACTCATGCTGCAGTGGTGGTAGCTTCATAGTGCTGAGACTTAATCCCAAGGAGGCGCCTATTGACTTTTTATGAAACAGAAATTTGAAAATAACCTGATGACTGTGTTTGTGCCTTTTTTGTGTTCAGGTTTATTTCATTTATACTTTTTAACAAATACTCAAGAATGGTTTACATGTCACCATAAAGTTCTTTGCCTCATATTTTGGGGATTTTCTTAGTATAAATTCTCAGTAATACCATTTTGAATTAAAAGACTCTGAACATTTTAAAATCACTGTAGATGTGTATTGCCAGTGAAATGGCTTTCCGAAATGATTTTACTACAGTTACCTCATTTTCTGTACAAAATAATAATAAACATAATTAACATAATAATTTACATTTTTGAAATTGTTGACTAGATTTATTGTTTACTAGAAAAAGCTCAAATATTTTAGAAACATTTGGCTATTTACTTTCTTTAGCTCTATTCCTTTTGTCATCAATAAATCAGGTGATAGGTACTGTAAGGTAATATTTCTGAAACAAAATTCCAAAAGTTCTTGATAGTTAGTGGTCCAGAATAGTAGTTTTGTGCGATGTATTCAAGCTTCACTTCCTTTGACTATGTTTATTGCGTATGCATGTCTGAATCTCTTATCTGGAGGGCAAAGTACAGCGTGATTTCTGAGACAATTAAGAAGTATTCTTTGACTCGATTGCCTAAGTTAGCAAGGAGGCAGAGTTAGATGAAAAGTAGCCACCCTGAGTCAGTCAGACGATTTAACTGCAAAATTAGAAAGGACAGATCTTCACATTTCAGTAGAGTAGTTTTTTATTTTTATAGTATTGTGTTGTCAAGTATAGCTGTACCCCACCAACTAAGCAAAGAACCAGTGAAGAGTGAAAGAATCTCTTCTGATACGTCAGGGATCTGTTTTTCCCCAGCTTGTGAGGTCCTCACCCACTTTCCAAGAAGTGTGAAGAAGGAAGGGGCTTTGTTTAAAAAGCTCTGTGTAATTGGAAACATATGATAACTATGCCAGTCTTAAAAATTACCCATAGTTCCAGTCAGCGTAACTCATATAGTTTTATATTTCACATTGTCACTTTTTTATGGGCAAAAATATTTTACATGCTTATAATGTCAGTAGTGTTTTTCTATTTAGATGCACACCCCCCCCAAGTAATTTATAGTCTGTGTTTTGCATTCAACATAAGGCATTTTCTGTTTGCATATAGTCTTTTTTTAAAAAAAGATTTATTTATGCATACAAGCTGGGGTGTAGGCCAGAGGTGTGGGGTGGTGAGAGGATTCACCAGAGACAGAGTGGGGAGCAGAACAGGCAGATCGACGGAAATACACTGCTGAGGGGAGCAGCTGGCAAGACAGGAGAGGTCTGCTGTGCCATGTGGGAATCTCCCTGGCCGGGTATTGAACTCTTGCTGCAGTGGGTCTGGATAGCTTCATAGTGCTGCACTAAACCTGTTGCGCCACCAGGGAAGCTCTGTTTGCATATAGTCTTTCAAAATATTTTTCAAGAGTAGATAGTCCATATACTGATGTACTTCAATATCTTTAAAGGTTTCCCTTAATATTAGGTATTTGGCTGAACCAAATTTTTTTTTTAAAGATTTATTTACTTATGCATACAAGCTGGGGTACAGGCCAGAAGCATGGGGCGGTGAGAGGGTTCACCGGAGACACAGTGGGTAACAGAACAGGCAGATGGATGGAAATACACTGCTGAGGGGAGCAGCAGGTGAGGCAGGAGAGGTCTGCCCCACCATGTGGGAATCTCCCCTGCTGGGCTTCGAACTCTGCTGAGCTTCAAACTTGGCTGGGCTTCGAACTCCTGTCACAGCTGCCCACAGCTCCACAGTGCTTAACCATTGCACCACCAGGGAGGCCCTGAACCAAATACAGTGTCAGAAGAAAATGGTTTATTGTCTTGATGCTTTAGCATCTAAGGAGGAATTCAAGACTCCTAAAAACACACAATTGGAATTATATTTGTAATGCAATATAATGGTATTGAATCCTGTGTTTGATTTTGACTTTTGTCTCTCATGTTAAAGCTGTAATAAACATGAGAGAAATGTTGCTTTCAAATTAGCTTTATAATCATCTGTTGCTGAGGTTCTTAACTTTGCTTGGTTCAAAATATTTGTTCTGTTGTTTATAGAAGATTAGGATAAAAAGCCAAAGCTGTAGCCTGGGTAAAACTAGCTAGCTCTGGCTTATTTTTCTCTTCCTTACTTGCATGAAATAGGCCTGTAAAACTTGGAAGTATCAAAGGCTTAGTTTATTTTTCATGAAGATATGGGTGGTGGAGGAAAGAGGATGTCTTTTATCCATTAAATATCAATAATTTCATGCTATAGATATGTATAGATTCATTTACTAGGATTTTCATAACATTGTTTAAAGCAGCAAAAGGTAATCTAGGAAGTAGAATAGGGTCTATGTTTCATTCTGTGATGGACTACTGTTCTCATAAATGAGGATATTATATAGTAATTTTTATTTTTAAATCAACTCTATTGATGTTTTAGATATAGTCAAAACTTGGCTGTACACATTTTAAGTGCAGCATCTGAGATTTGACCAAAAAAAAGTATAGACCTGTTTAACCATCCCCTGATCAAGATATAGAACACTTCCATCACCTTAGAAAGTTTCTGAGTATTCCTTTATATTCAGTATTCATCCTCTCCACTACAGACAATCCTGATCTGATTTCTACTACTAGTTTTGTCTATTTTGGAACTTCAAATAAATGGAATCAGATCAATTGGACTCTGTTCTCACTTCTCATGCTTAGTGTATTTTTGAGATCCATTCATGTTGTTGTAGATATTAGTAGTTTGGTCTTTTTTATTGCTGAGTAATATTTCATTGCATGACTATGCCACCATTTGTCAATCTGTTCACCTTTTGATAGGTGTTTGGGCTGCTATGAATAAAGGCTCCATGAACATTGAGCTACAGTTTGTGTGAACATGTTTTCATTACTCTTAGGTAAATACCTAGGAATGGAATTGTTCAGTCATTTGCTAAAAGTATATTTAATTTTATAAGAAACTATCAGGTTGTTTTGTTCTCTGTTCCCATCAGCAGTGCATGAGAATTGTAGTTCTTCCACATTCTTGGCAGAACTTAGCTTTTCCACTCTCTTTTATTTTAACTGTTCTGTGGACATGTAGCCTTTGTGTTTTAATCTACGGAATTGAAAAGTATATCTTATTGCTTGCCAGTTACAGGAGTTTACTGTCTATTTTTTACAAATTGGCTCTGAGGAACTAATGATCCTTTAATTACGTTCTTGTATGTTATAGGAGGGCAAGATAATATTCTGTTTACCATGTAGACTCCTTGTGGTACATAAAGTGATTGACTGTCATATTTTCATCCATACCTAGTCTTCATTATATACAAGTAGTCATACAAATTCTGACTATTTAGAGCTTTTTTTCTCTGCTTCTGGGAGTGTTTATATTACCTTTGCAATTTCCTCAGCTGTCTAACTTTGGTCAAATAAAAGTTTTATTTAAAGCCACTCCCAATAGCTAGCTAAACCAGTCCCTGATGGGGCCAAATTCTGATTTTATACAAAATGTGAAAATTAAATAAAAAATTATCAAGTGTATCTTTACAATGCTGAAGATAGATTAAATTTGGTATCATCTGGTTGCCTAAGGAAGTAAAATTTTGGTCTTATTTGTGAATTGTTGGTTTTTGGGGTTTTTACTGCCCCCCACTATTTTTTAAACAAACAGAAAAGTTGAAAGAATTGTGTAATGAATACCTACTGCACACCTACCCCCTGGATACTATAATGTTTTGCTGTATTTATTTAGACATATATCTGTTGAAAAAAAATTTTAGTGTGTTTAAACCACTGTTTGTCTTTGTGGAAGAAGCATAGATAGGTAGAATTTACCAAGCAGTTGGCACTTCTGCACAGTGCAGGACTTACTTGTTCTCTGATGCAATAGTCTTATGAAGGGGACTATTTTGTGATCCATGTTCCTATTGGCGGGACCTCAATCATTTATTTTCAAATGAATCCCAACTAGATTACGTTAGAAAGACAGTCGAAAGGCAAGGGAAATCCCTAATAGAAAGGGTTTTTATGTATCATCAGTAGGCTTGCCCAACTGATAGAAATACTGGCATATGAATAGCTGCTATTCATTGAATGGTTGCCATGTTACAGAATTTTATCTCATTTTAGGTCTCACAAGTCCACTAGCTATAGGTATTATTAGCCCCATATTGTGGATTGGGAAATAATGCAGTTTAAAATTAATGAATTTAAATAACTTACTTGAGGTCCCATCTGTTAACATTGATACACAAACCCAGGTCTGTGACTCCAGAACACATTTTTTGTGCCGGAAATCTGTACTGCTGAGAGTTCTTATTGAAGAATTTATGCTTTGCATTCATTTATGTCTTCAAAATTGCTCAAATTGGGTCACACCTAATTTGAGCTTGGTGTCGTAGCATTCTTGTGGCAAAAAAGTGTCATATAAACAATTTTATGACTATGAAGGCCTCTTCATTTTTGAGGAAGGGGGGCCTCTATGAAATCAGTATCCTGGGCTTTTTACTGGCCTCATTTCGTTCTCAGACAAATGAAGGAATTGCCAGCTTTGTATTAAAATTTAGAATGTATAGCGTTCCTTCTATACTTGAACCAAATAAAAATTAGCACGTATGTTTAGGATGTGATACTGGTGGTTCTTTCCTGTCTTTTTTTTTTTTTTTTTAAGAAGTTTTTGGAATGACGACCAATTTGAAGCTTGGCCTTACTAATAGAGAAGTGAAACCTAAGCAAACTTACTTGCTCTCTGGCTACTGTTGGAATAAGTAAGCCCCACTCAAATTTCTCTGGCCATTTCTTTAGGGTTTATACTAGTGAGTGACCCTGGGCAATAGTGGAGATCTCGTTCCAAAGCCCATTTTCTTTGTATTTTACCATCCTGCTCTATGATCAAAGAATTAATCTATAGGGTTTTTTTCCCCCCTCTTTAATCACTAGCCTGACCTGATTCAAATTTTAAAAACCCAAATTTCCATCAGTGGAGGAAGCTGTGTTTTCTTCTACAGCTAGTCAATTGTAAAATTACTCAATTTTTTTGTATATAAGTTAGACTTGGGTTGTGGAATGTCAAGAGTGGCTGAATTTACTGGCTAGATTGTTAAACCTAAAATACGGAAGGAAACTAGCTGTTGTTTATATAAATGAATGTTTCAGATCCTGGACTCTGACAGAGACAATTCCAGTGACTGAAAAGTTTGTGGAAGGGTTGTTACTGAAGTTAGCATCATTTTCAGGAAGGAAAAAGTCCTAATGGCTTAGAACAGGACAGAAAAATAGTTCAACTCTAAAAGGTAGATAAAACTTTTTATCCAGTTGACTAAAGGCTGGCCATGTATTTTTGACTACCTGGGATGGCCATGGGAGGGACCCCCAGGTCAGCTTTGCTGCCTAGTGGGCTTTGCTGAGACAGCAGGCTGGGAGGTAGTTGGTTTGCCGAGTTTTGAGAGACTCAGAATCTTTCTTGACCAAATTTTTGTTCTTTCAAACCTTGTACCTTTTATGCCCAGTGAAACAGGAAGGAAAATGAATAGGTTTTCTGATTTTCTGTATAACTTTAGATATATATTTTTTAGTTTCAATTAATTGCATAGGGCTTTAAGTGAGAGAGCTCAGAGCAGAAAAAAAGTAGATTGAATCCTAAGAGAGAGTAATTGAAGTGATTGGGAGAACAAAGGAAATTGGGTCAGTTAATGGCATTTTAGAGAGGTTATCTCCTTCCTTGCCTTTAAAAAAACAAACCAAATGATAAAAAGAAACTAGTGTGTATGAAGATAAATGCCATTTAACTTTCAAGGCGGCGAAACTTTGTATAAAGAAGAGTTGACTGATGAAGTTGACTGAATTGAGATATTGAGATAAATATGTAAAACAGTTATCTTGAATTCATTCTCGTTGAGTCTTTACAAATTAAGGACTTGAATATTGTGAAATTTTCTTTTAACAGAATTCCTAGGAGGTTTAAAGAGGACAAAGTCTAGTTCAAATAGCAGGATTGTTAAGTTATCTTGTATTATATCAGTGCTTAGTTAGGATGAGGAAATTGGTCTATTTAGTTTTTAAAGCTTTGTTTCCTCCTTAGCTTCACCTTCTTGATCCCATGTGTTTTCCTGAAGCTGTGTATGGGATTGTAGTGTAGCGAAGGGTAGGTCGTCTCACCTCTTTCCATTTTCCCCCTACCATAAGTTTACAAACACTTTTTCACATTATGATCTGTAAAAACATAAACAGCTTTTCTGGAACCAAATTAATCTTTTGATTTTGTGGTTCATGCTTCATGACACTGGAGTTGGGGGCAGGAGGGTGGAGATATAAGGTGTTTGGACCCTTCTGGTTTATGGGATTCTCTTTTTCCATTTTTCCCCTTAGGAACGGCGTGAATGTTGAGGGGGCGACACACAAGCAGGTGGTGGACCTGATCCGAGCAGGCGAGAAGGAATTGATCTTGACAGTGCTATCTGTACCTCCTCATGAGGCAGATAACCTAGATCCCAGTGACGACTCGTTGGGACAATCATTTTATGATTACACAGAAAAGCAAGCAGTGCCCATATCGGTCCCCACATACAAACATGTGGAACAGAATGGTGAGAAATTTGTGGTGAGTGTCAGCCAAACTCGATCCTCAAACATCTAGGTTTTGCTCCCCCAGTTTTATTTATGATATATATTAGAGCACTAGAATAAATGACTGCAATATAGGTCAGTTTGTCTTCCAGGAAAATGGGTTCAAACAAAAGATACAAGAAATTGACCCTGATTTATTGCTGGAGATGAACTACAGTAATGAAGACAGATTCCACACTTCTCCTTGAATATAATTCCATTTTACTTCAAAACTATTTGACGTTTACATACTGGCCCATTGTAAAGAAGTGTGAGTTTTGTTTTGTTTTAGTTTTGGTAATACAGAGGGCAATGCAGAGGTCTGTCCATCTCACAATCTATAAGTGACCTATGCCCCCTCTCCACGTCTTGATCTGTTTCATCTTCTGTGAAGTTATCTGTGTGATTAACTCTGGTTTTTCCAAAGGTCCTAATTGTATTGTGAATGCAATTCAAATGAGCTGCTGCTATTGTAGATATGCAGGAAGTCCATTTTGAATTATGGGTGATAAGTGTCA
>PVIJ01023348.1:0-14325 GCA_004024925.1 Scalopus aquaticus | reverse complement strand
TATAACAGTGTGTCTAGCATATAGTAAATGCTCAGTTAACATCAGTTGCTAAGTTCCACTCAGTTTCTTTCAATGTTCCCCTTCTGGGGGGAGGGGGTGTATTACAAATCATTCAGAACAATAACTAGGGAAACTGATTTTGAGCATTTTGCTCAGTGTGCTCCAAAAATGTACATTTTTCCCCCTATAGTTAAAGGGGCGAGGGAGATAAAAAAAACAGACACTAGCATAGGTTATGTCTGTAGCAGTTCAACTTACTCGAATCCCTGAGAGAGAACAGGGTGAGGGCACCCAAAATTTCAACTGGAATTTCTTAAAACCTTAGTGGGTCTCAACCAAGGTTGATGTGGCTCCCTTGGGGACATTTGCCAATGACAATTTCTAGAGTCGTTTTTGGTTGTCACAACCAGACTTGCTACTAGTACTTCCCTGGCACAGCGAGCACCCTACAGTGTACAGGCCCGCGCCCACCACCAAGGGCTTCCCCAGCCTGAGTGTCAGTAGCATCATGGTCAAGGACACTCACCTTAGGCAATGTTATTTCAAAATGTGAGTACATCCTCTGGGTGTGAATGTTGTTGCCCAGCAATGTCTCAGCTAAGGATGAAGCCTTAGTCCAGTCTGTTAACAGTCAGAAAAAAAAAAATGAAGACCAGAGATGTTAAGTGACTCACTCAAGGTCACACATCCCATCCAGACCTCTAGTTTCAAAAGCAAGTCTCTTTCCACATCATTCCTGCTGTCTTATGATCGTTGAAGACAGACACAAATGCCTTCAAAAAAGGCACATGGAATCCTTCTCGGACTCCTACTGATAGTTAGATTGGGGATGAATCAGACTGACTTTAGAGCCAGGGGATGCTGGACTTGAATTACAGCTCAGTCACTTCCTTCTTGTGGGAATTTCACAAATCCATCCCCCTGTGCCTCAGTTTTCTAATCTGTAAAATTGCTGTCTGATATGGTGACTAATGATGAACTTTGGTCCTTGGGTAGGAATCCTCTCTCCCGCTGACTGGTTTGATAGGTTCCCCAACAATTCTGTGCTTCATTTGAAATGGGGAAGGTGATCATAACATCTGTGTCTTCGGATTGTTTTGATAATTAAACGAGTTCACAGATGGGACCCTCCAAAGAGCACCTGCCGCCCGGGAGGCCCTCAGCAAGTGTGACTATTCTGGTCATTACTATTGCTCCCTTTGAGGATTTGGAGGGCTTGGGGGTGATGATTTGAACTGATACATGCAAATCATCTGGTACAAAATGAGTGCTTGAATATTTTGGAAATCAAATATTAAATCATTTTCCTTAATCATGCCAATGGTCCAAGGCCAAGAAAAGTGCCTGACACATAGAAGGTGCTCAATAAATATGTGTTGGACTCATTAATGTGTTCATTTGTGAAAGGAAATGGTAAAGCTGTGGCGAAATCCTACTGAGTTGCCACTGCCACCTGCTGGCCACCTTGCTGCACTGCAGGCAAATCACTCGGGATTGGCTTTCTCTTAAGGATCTCTTGCTTCCCTTCCACCCTGTAAATCACACAATTTACAGATGAGGACATTGAGGTCCACAGAGGTCAAAAGTCTTGCCCCCAGATGGGCAGGTGCGCAGCCAGGCTCTGAATCCTGGGTCATTCAACACAAGGCCATGCACTTTATGCTCGTCACTTTCCTGCAAGGGAATTAATGGAAGGTTTTTCAAACAGCCTTATTTGGGCAGCTGCTATATGCCAGGCTCTGGGAATACAGCAGTGAGTAAGAACCAACCCCAGCTCAAAAGAACTCAGCTGAGGTGAAGACTCAAAGACTTTTTCAGAGGAATCATTAGGACATGATAGTTGCAGGGTCTTAACTATGGTGTTCTTCGTATTTATTATAAAAGCAACACATGCCCAACTTGTTTTTTAATGATACATAAATGTGCTATTAAAAGTCATAAATATCAAAGTAATATTTTCCCCTCCTGAAGCTCCTTCCTTAGGCCATTAAAGCATGAGTGCCTGCATACCTCCACTGTCAGGCAAGATACAGGCCCAGCTACCTGGGCTGCTGCAAACTCCACTTTTCCAGGGCTGACTTCAGCACTGCCAGGACTGCAAGGGTGGGAGGAAAATAGTTCATAACTCCTGATGAAGTCCGCGATTGATGTATAAGAATCACTCCTTCAACGTCAAGAGTAGAAGCTAAGTTCCTACAAACCCATACATTTCAGGAGACCAAAGCCCAGATTGTCCATTAGTGGTGATTGCTGTCACTGAAACATGGTCATTCATTCATTTGTACATCGGAAAGGTAATACATTTAAATTCCTTCCTTAAATTCAGGAGGGTACTATGTGTGATACAATAGGGCATGGTAGGGATTGTGGCTAACTGGTGGTCTAAGGAGGACAGCTGCTATTCAACTCTATGTGAGTTGACTACGTAGGCTCCATGTAACAATAACTACCATGCAACTATCTATTTGCCTGATCTTCCTATGTTTCAGTAGTCAGAAATGAAATTATTACATAAAATATCCTAACTTGCATGTTCTAAGTAGAACCCATCCATATTTCCTCTTCACAGAGAAAAAGGTTCCAGTTGAGACCTCTATTATATTGTGTGTCTGTTAACCATGAGTTCCACAGGACCAGGAGTTATATTTGTTTTATTCACCCCTGTGTCCCTCCTATGTGTTAGCACAAAATAGATATTCAATAAACATTTGTTGACTGAATGCATGACTGCTTCCCACAGACCAGGCGTGTGGTAACAACACGAGGGTCCAGCCTGGGAAAGTCAACCATGCCAAAAAAGATTCTGCAACATGATGGAAGTGCATGCAAGTCACAGGGCAAGATTTCAAGGATAGGGGGATTCAAGCTATTAAGGACAGATCCAGGTTCTCTAAGGGGTTCTTGAGATTCATCTTGCAAAATAAGACACTTAAAACAATACCGGTTCATTGTCATACAGTTTCTGTGGGTGAGAAGTTGGAGCAATTTAACTGGGTTCACTGTTCACAGGCTCTCAAAGAGAGACTCTGGGGTGGGGTGGCAGGCTCAGCTGGGGGAGGACTCACTTCCAAGCTCACATGATCATTTGCAAGATTCAGCTCCCTACAAGCTGTTGACCAGTGCTTGTCCTTAGTTCCTGGACACAGGACTCTCTCCACTGAGTAACTTACCATATGGCCAATTATATCTCAAAGACAGCAGGAAAGAGCCTGCTAGCAAGACAGAATGACAGCCTCACGCAACATCATCGTGGCATGACCTTCCATCACCTTTGCTATATTCTGTTGGTTAGAAACAGTCACAGGTCCCACTGTAAAGAGCATGAATACCAGCAGGCAGAACCATTCAGGGCTGTCTTAGAGTCTTTTCAAAGAGTAGAGGCAAAAGAGCATTCCAGGCAGAAGAAACAGCACCAAGGAGTAACATCAGAGAAAGGAGACTAATCTATGTGAAGTAAGGCGTGATCAGTGAGAGAAGCAGGAACCCTGAGAGCCCAATCTGAAGAACACGCCTCTTCTCCGAGTATATCAGAATCATCAGATGTGATCTAATAAATGACCCATCAGCTCCATGTTAAGGAATAAGGACCTGCAGAGTTGAGATGATGAAAGGCTGGGGAATTACACTAGAAAGTTGTGAGATAGTACAATATCACTGTCACTCAGATAGTATAATCCTTCCCATCAAAGAGACAGCCTATCATCTTTTCCAAGGGTCTTGCTAATCAAGTGGGTGCCATAAACTGTCAATGGAATGTCTTTGATCTTGGTTCTCTGAACCACTGGTGGCAGGTACAGGGTGTGAGGTTTAAAGTGTGGGTGTTTATATACCAAAGTGAGAGGGTACAATGTTTGGGGATTTGGTGTGTAGAAACTGGCATCCTTGTGCTCTGCTCCTGGGAATGTAAAATGGTGCAGCCACAGTGGAAAACAGAATAACCATATGATCTAGAGATTCCACTTCTGGGTGTCTATCCAAAATAATTGAAAGTGGGGTCTCAAAGAGATATTTGCACACCCCGTGTTCATAGCAGCATTATTCACAACAGCCAAAAGATGAAATAGTCCAAGTGTCCATGGACAGATGAATGGATAAATAAAACATGGTCTATACATGCAATGGAATACTATTCAGCCTTCAAGAGGAAGGAAATTTTCACACGTGCTATTGATACCAGCCAAGGACACTGCCCAAATAGTTTACCAGTCACTGTCTGAGTTCTTCACCCACACACACAATTGCAAGACTACTCAGGTTTGGAGAACAGCAATGAGGTTTATTTCACAAACCAGGGAAAAGCCAAGAGTTACTGAGGCGAAAAATGGCTGTTTACCTCACCTGAAGCAGTGTCCAGTCTTTTAAATCCCAAACAAAAATCAGCTAAGATGGCATATTCCCGTCACTGAGGACACAGAGCTCCTCCCCGAGCCGTAGGCCACGTGCCTAAGATGGCGTCTTCCTGCCTCTGCCAACCTGGAGCACGAGGCAGCCAGACTATAGGCCGGGTTCCGACTCACAGAGACAACAGAAGACATAACAGGAAATGCTCCTGGAGCTGCTGCAATGCCCCAGCGCAGCACCAGACCAGCAACACTCAAAACAGCAGCTGTAGTGACTGAAACCAGATAAACGGCCACACTCACAGCTCAGCGAGGCGCCAGCTCCGGAACTTCACCTTCTCTGCCATACTGTAACCACAGCAAAACCAGGAAGAGTTTCAGTCATTTGGCTACTTGCAAAGCCTCCGCACTTCTCCTCTCTGAGGCTGACTGCTGGATGCCTCCACCTTCAGAGGCCCACAATAGCCTTCTGGAAGATTGGCGCCCCTGGGGCCAAAATTGCTGACCCTGAAGACACTGAAGATCTGAATCGCTGAATCCCAAATACTGAAAGCTCAAATGCTGAATCCAGAAGACAGAATGCTGGGAATGCTTCCCCTGTCCCTTATATTTCTTATCAGAGTCTCCACCCCAAATGCAATACGTTTTAGCATTTTCCCTGGGGCTATCTCACCAGCAACCCCCTCCAGGGGGCGCCACCTATAATAGTCTTTGGCTTCAGCCACCAGTTACATTATGACATAGATAATAAAGACTTGAGGACATAGTGTTATGTGAAATTAGTAACTCCAGGTATCTCCAGTAGTCAAATTCACAGGGACAGAAAGTAGAATGGTGGTTGCCAGGGGCTGGGGAGGAAGAACAAAGAGTTATTTAACAGGGTTATTTAACAGATTTTCCGCTTTGTGAGATGAAAAAGTGTTCTGGCGGTTGATTGTACAACAATGTGAATGTGCTTAATACTACTGATCTGTGCACTTAACTGATGGTGGATTTTATACTATGTGAATGGTGTAAGATTTTACCACAGACAAAAAAATATTTTTAAAAATTTTTTTAAAGATTTATTTATGTATACATACAAGCTGGGGTACAGACCAGAGGTGTGGGGGGCAAGAGGGTTCACCATAGACAGAGTAGGGAGCAGAACAGGCAGATCAGAAATACACTGCTGAGGGGAGCAGCGGGCGAGGCAGGAGAGGTCTGCCGCACCGTGTGGAAATCTCCCCCGCCGGGCGTCGAACTCTCATCACGCGCTGCGGACAGCTCCACAGCTCAGCGCTCATCCACTGCGCCACCAGGGAGGCCCCCAAAAAATATTTAATAACACATTTTTTAAATGCTTTAGAATTTATAGTTTTGTGTGCAAAGCAGTGTTGGCTGGCTGTCCATCCCATTGTTAAGAAGGAATTAGAACACATGCTGAGCCTGGAATGGGTTAAACCTGCAGCTTCAACTCTCCAATAAGTCTTAAGCTGCCAAGGGTCATTTATAATGCTCCTGCTGTATATGTCAGAGTGATTTGTCTTAGCAGGGTCATCCTCAGCGAAAAAAAACTCGCATTCAATAATTAAACACAATGTATGCAGCCCCGGGGCAGAAGAAGAGCCAGAAAGATTAGTGGCTCAGTTAGGCACTGGGGGCATCAGGGAAGGCTTCCTGGAGGAGGGAAAAATGAGGAATAAGCATTGAAAGACAAGGTTTATCCAGGCTGGGTAGGCAGGCAAGGTGTAAGGTAAGAAGCTGGAGGAATATTCCATAACCTAACACCATCTATTCATCGCTCACTGAGAGCATGGAAAGAGCATGGAAAGCGTTTTACACTTAGTGTCTTAGTGAAGCTTCCAAATCCTTATGAGATAGTACTACTATTATTCCCATTTTACATGAGGAAACAGGCTCAGAGAGGTTGTGGTCCTTGCTGGAGGTCACACAGCTAGTAAGATTTTCACTCAGACTGTACCATAATGTGTGCCCAGAAGTGGCAAAGAGCAAAGGAGTCTGAAGAGTGGAAAAAGGTTCACTGTGGGGAGGCAGAGAGGGATGCTGGAGAGGCTGGCCAAAGTCAGGTGGCAAGGGCTCCGAGCCAGTCCCGGTCCATTTCATCAGCTCCTTTTGGCTTGCATTGCAGCGGAGGAGTCCCTGGCATGTGACAACCCAGGGTTACCTGAAAACGGGTACCAAATCCTGTACAAGCGGCTCTACCTGCCAGGGGAGTCCCTCACCTTTATGTGCTACGAAGGCTTCGAGCTCATGGGCGAAGTGACCATCCGATGCATCCTGGGACAGCCATCGCACTGGAACGGGCCGCTGCCCGTCTGCAAAGGTCAGAAAACCCCCACACTGGACGTGGGGATTGAGCAACCCCGAGCTTCAGAACTAGCTTGCAGGGAATCTGAATTTGCTCCAAAAAAAGCCAAGCTACTGTAATTTAGTATATCTAAGGTGCTACCATCATTTTTTGCACAACGGAGAAAGTAACAAATTGTGCCATTTAAACTATAACACGACACCATCTTAGTATTTGTACTTACTAAATTAAGCTCTCCTAAGTTTTTGTGATAACCAAGAGCCTGCCTGCTTTTGACTCCCTCTTCCACAAGGTGGCTTAGGTGTTTCACATCTACAGAATCCACTTTTCACAATCACTGGGCTCCCGGGTGCTGCTTGGGCTTCCCGGGTGCTGCTTGGGCTTCCCGTTTGATTAGGGAGTTTTCTGCCACCAGTTCTCCAAATGCTGATGAACCTATATGAGCAAATGAGCCCGTACGGAGATCGTGGGCGCCATCTGGTGGCAGAGATGAAAACATACCATTGATTGTAAGCCCCCTTCTCGGAGATGGTAAAAAGGGGGGAATGTATTTTAGTTCAATGAAATATTCATCACTGAAATTAAGTTGTGACACACCCAGTTGGTTTGAACCTACTTATCTGGGTCTTTGAGGTGTATAGCTAATAATACCCTAAATGCATTCAATGTTTTAGACCAGTGAATGAATTTAAACCTTTTCATGGAATTAATACCCCTTGGAGAATCACACACACACACACACACACACACACACACACACACACACACCTCCAAAATCTCGCGCCTGGTAGAAAAGCAGATTGCAACTTTACATTTCTACTTGGGTACCCATAACTTCAGTGGATCCCCAAATGCCTTATTCATGAACTCCAAATTTTTTTTTTAATTATCATTTCTGCATGCATGTATGAAAGTTCTTTTTTTTTTATTTTTATATATTTTTTACATACAAGCTGGGGTACAGGCCAGAGGCGTGGGGCGGCGAGACGGCTCACCAGAGACAGAGTGGGGAGCAGAACAGGCAGATCAGAAGTACACTGCTGAGGGGAGCAGCGGGTGAGGCAGGAGAGGTCTGCCCCACCATGTGGGATTCTCCCCGGCTGGGCGTCGAACTTGCGTCGCCGCTGCCGACAGCTCCACAGCGCAGCGCTCAACCGCTGCGCCACTGGGGAGGCCCGAACTCCAAATTTTTTAAGACTTAAAAATACCTTCCCCGCCAGATTTCTGTTCAGGAGTATAGACAAAATAATTCAAAACAAGTACAAACCAACTCTTGTACATGAATTCTAATAGCAGCACTATTCACAAAAGGTAGAAATAACCCAAATGTCCATCTATTGATGAATGGTGAGCAAAATACAGCATACTCATTAAAAAAGAAGATTATTCAGCCCTTAAAAGGAGTGTAAAGCTGATGTATGCTACAACATGAGTGAACCTTGAAACATTATGCTTAGTGGAAGAAACCAGGCACAAATTATCTCTAACTCTATTTATATGAATTTATATGAATAACTCTATTTATATGAATATCCAAGTTAGCAGTTGCCCTGGGGCTGAGCAGTTGCCCTGGGGCTGCTTCTTTGGTCCAGTTTCCTTTTGAAATGATGAAAAAGCTTTAGAACTAGAGAGGATTATGGTACCATACGGCTATTGTGCTAAATGCCACTGAATTATACACTTTAAAATGTTTTGATTTTTAAAAATTAATAAAGCATTTGGCTTATTAAGGAGAAAATTGTAGGTAGCCTTTTAAGACTATTGTTAAAATAGGGACCAGGGCTGCCTTTTCCAGTTGCCATGGGGCTGCAGCAGCTACTTGGACCAGTGAGGTCAGAACCACAAGGACAGAGAGTCATTTGGAGGAGGATACTAGAGAGAAAAGACAGAAATTATGTACTTTTAGACCTTTGTGAAACATCAGTAAGTGTCTTATTTTTTGATGAGTTACTCTTATGTTTTGTGAATTTTACCCATATTTTAAATGTTTTCCTGAATCACCCAGGTAAGCCCCAGGGCCACACTCTAAGATAGGTGAGTTATCTTCTACATTTAGAGATGCAAAAGGAGAGGTTCAGAGAAATTAAGTGACTTTCCCAAAGTCACACAGCTGGAATGAGGGAAAATAGGAACCCACAGGGAGCATTGTAAATTCCCTGACTTTTCCACAGTGGGCCATCAGGGTGCACTTCAGGAATGTTTGAATGACACCTCAGCCAGCCAGTCACTAAGCATCAGAATCAGCCAGAATGTTCATTAGAAAGACATTCTGGATCTGCAAGTCAGAATCATTGATGGGGCCAGGGAGGCTGAAATGATTGTCTTATCAAATTCTGGGTCATTCAAATGCACTTTGAATTTGAGAACCACTTAAGGCAGGGATCTCCAAACAGAGGGCACTGACTTAAGGATATTGTTGAGCTTTTCCACGGAGATGTCGATTCACTGGGTCCAGCACAGGACCCAGGGAGCAGGTTTATTCACAGGTGAGGCTTATCATCAGGCCAGTGTGGGAAACACCAGCATAAGGGATGTGATTTACTCTGTCAGGAGTTAAGGTGGCTTATCCTATGGATAACAAAGGCTTTGTGCGAGGAGTTCTTAATAAGAGGACAAGGGGTCCATTGAAAGAGCAGAGAAAACTAAGAAAGCAGCAATTGGGATTTAAAGAGAACTGCCTTCCTCCACTCCCGTTTCCTATAATTTTGGTTAAATCCAGCCCTGCAATTGAATTTATTTTCCATTGCACAGACGAAGGCTGCTCTGTCAAGTTAAAACACTGAGCTGATTTCCTGAGTAAAGATTCCCTGTGATACCTCCAACACAGTTAACTTGATGTGGTTGGTAAATTTTCTGAGAGGGTAAGGATAATTAGAGTTTGTTTTAAAGAAACCTAGTAAGGATACCACACAAGGACCATTTCTGACTCTATACGTTATCTGCCCGGTGATTTTTTTGGGTTAATTACAAAAGTATCTTATGCAGAAAGTAGAAGAAAGCAGATTTAAAAACAAAGCATCACGGTTCCTCTCCCCATCCCTTGCCCCCTCTCCAGAGCCAGCTCTGTCCCTAATGTCCATCCCTGTGAGTGTCCAGTCTCATCTTGCCTTCAATTTATACAAATAAACATACTGTAATAAACAACCATGGGGTGTTTATTTAAGGTTTATCAAAAAAAAGACAAGCAAACACATATATTGGGCTGTCGGAAAAGTCATTTTTTTCCCCTCTATTTTTCAAGCAAAAAAAAATGCATCATGATTTTTCTGACAACTCAATAGTACTCTGTTTAGCTTTTCCCCACTTAGAGACATCCCTCGAGTTAGGGATATAAAAACACACGTATAACTGTTTTATCTTTGCAATTGCTGTGCATTGTTATGAGTGTATCACAATGCATCCAGCCTTTCCCCTGTGGATGGTGCTATCCGTCCTTTTCCAGTTTCTTGTTTGTGCCATTTGTTTTTCCAAAAACATCCTTGCCCAGGAATCCTGGGGTTCTGGAGTCAGATCCCTCAAAGTCGGACTGATGGTGTGTGCAAAGACCCCTGGATGCCAAGTTTCCATGGACATTGTCTACATCACAGTTTCAGCGATTCATGCTCCTCCTCCCCCAGTTTAATGTGCCATAATGTTCTTTTCCTCACACCCTCACTAGCATTGAATGTTATATTTTTTTATGCCGCCAATCTGATGAGAAAAATGTAACTGCCTTCAGAAAATATATACACAACCAAATGACAAGAAAAGATCAACAATGTTCCATTGTACAGGTCATCCCTGAAATCTCTACTTTCCACCTAAGATAGGTTTCAGATCCTTGCAACCCATGTGAGTCAGCCTCCCACCCTCCACTTTCTTCCATAGAACAGCAGAATATCTAGCAGGAAAGGCTCTTGGGAGACCCATGCATCTTTCTCTCCTCTCTGTTTCCATTCCTGGGACCCTGCAATTCTCTAAGGAAATAATAAATCAATTGTTTTGTGAAGAAAAAAAAAAGTGGGGTCCATGACTTTGAGGTGTGGAGTCAGAGAATGACTGAGTACCAATGTGAGGCCACCCTACTGGGACTCTGTGCCACCCTTTCTGGGCTTGGCCTCAATAATTGTATAAGTCCAGACAGGGGTTTCTAAAAGGGGTTGGTGACAGGGCCAGCCAATTCAGAGTTACTGGGGAGTTGGCAAGAACTGTTGAAGTCCACCTCCCAGATGCCACCCTGCCAGTCCAGGAATGTACCCAGGAAGCTGAATTTAGCAAGCAGGCTTTTGACAACACTCTGAAGTACATGAGGTTCAATACATCCTTCCAGTGCTAAATTCCATGGTCTTTTATGAAAGCCAGGTGCACAACCAAACTCTAACTCCTGTTGGGGGTACATCTGCCTGAGTCTTTCCCCTTTCCTGATGCCCTGGCTCCAGAGACATCCATGGTTAGGTCGCTGGTTAACTAGGTTGCTAGAATTTGGACAGGTTTCGTTGTCATCATGTCATGACAAAAGTCAGAAAGTGATTGTGATCAAGGCACTCACTAGGAAGTTTCAGTGTGAGGTAGGACATGAGTATATCTGGGCCTTGGTACTGCCCCCACCCACCCCTTGAGACACAATCTTTTCATCTAAGCCCTTCCTCTTGGGACTACACATCCTTGAAACCCGTCCATGGAAGGTACATTGATGTACCACCATGATGCCACCATGATGCCTTCAGTGCCAGAGAACAGAGAAGCCAACCTCCCATCCTCTCAAGCTTCCAGAGAAAATGCACAGGGAATACAGGGCAATGAATGAATTCCAGAGAGTTCTGGTCTGTGGCAATGTATGAATGAAAATAGTTCCACATCGAATATACATGTTAGTCAAGTAAATTTGGAATAGAAATGAAATAGAAAGATTGAACATACATGTGTGTTTGAGAGCAGGAAGAGTTTCACCTCTAGTTGAACTGGGGGTTTGGGCTCTTGCCCTGAGCCTCACCAGTCATCCTCCTTTGTCCTCCATGAAAACAGCAAAAAGACCAGAAGAGCGTGGTGCAGAGCAGAGGTTGAGAAAGTCCAGCAGCCCCAGGGTGAAATCCTGCATCCTCGCTGGGAAACTGCTGGCACTGCAGCTCTCTGCACGATGCCTGACCTGGGCGAGTGGTCAATGGTCATGCACTGTTCTTGCTGGTGCCCTGTTCCTTTCATGTTTCTCTTGCCTCTCATGCCCTGAGGAAGGAAATCTGTCCAGGCATTTCCACTCAGTCAGGTAGCCAGAGAAATATTCTGTATTGCAAGGATCCCTGATTAAAATGCTGCACTCACATCAGCTAAGAGAGACCTGGACTTTCGCACCTCATTTTTGTTTGCCTTCATTTCACACACGCAGAGTGAATTCACACCAAACTGACCAGCAATTCTGATTTCTCTTTCAGTTAATCAAGACAGTTTTGAACACGCTTTAGAAGGTGAGTTCCATAAGGGAAAATATTCTATAAATCAGGCTCCTCACAGAAAACACAAGCAGGTATTCGACTAGCCCTATCCAGGTGCTTAAAAAAAAAAAATTCTGCCTCTTCACTGCTGAAGATCATTTCAAAACAAATGGTATTGCAAAGAAAAAATCATGCAGTTTGCAACTGAGGGTCCTAACGATGGCCTGAGAGGGATTTGACACTAGATCTGTTCACGGTGATGAGGAGAGAAAGTCTCAGGGTCCCAAGCCTGAGAAGCGCTAACCCACGTATAGAACCACTCACCCCCAGGGTACAGTTTGGGGAAATTCGATCCAGTAATGTCTCACTGTCCACCAGAGGGCAAGGTCTCTGGGGGGGATGCTCTGTAGTCTGTTCCTCCCGGGGAACCCTCCATTTCTCTCTTCCCCGACACCCGTGTCCCTGTGCCCCTGTCCTCCTTCTTTGCTCCCCTTTTTTATTCAGAAATTACATGTAAGTGTGTCAGTGTGAAATAGATGCTAAAACCATCCCGGGTCTCATTTTTTGTGGCTCCTTCCCCCTCCCACCCTTTCTGTAGGGAAAGCTCCTGCGTTCTGTAGAACCCCATTCAGTCTGGCACAAAACCACTTAGGCTGGCTTTGATGTCAGAAATATGCCTACACCATTGCACTTAAAAATGGTTTAACCAAATTCATTATTATTTCTGGAGCCATCTGTAGCTTTCTGACAGTGAGTAGTTCACCCGGAGAATCTAGCGCCCTGAGACTCAGACCGTTAGTTACTGGTCCTCGTAAGGGAGAACCCTGAACCCAGGCAGGCGGGGTCAGGGCTTAAACACAAGTGCAAGGGAGAAGCGGCTGTTAGTCACCGCCTGTGAAGAGACGGGGCATCGCTGTCACTGCGGCCATCTTTTGTTCGTCTTTTGCCAGAAGAACATCTCAAAGGCCCGGGGTTGTGCAGAGATTACGAGCGTCATCTTGTGCTCGTGCATTTATTGTGGTGTTCGGGTCGATCTTTCCGACCCTGTGGAGTGACGTTAGCGGATGAGGGATGGGCGCACAGCCGGGCTCTGTTTGAAGTGGCCTCAGAGAACCACAGGGGAAAGAAAGCCAGAAGCTAAGTAGTCTCCAGGAGAGGCGGGGTCTCCCTGCCAGCTGTGCTAGGGAAAAACGCCCACGCAGCTGTGGTAGTTCTTGCAATTTCCACAAACACTGGGTGATGACAGGCGGTTACAAGGGAGGCCGAGAGGGTTCCCAGAGAACTGACCCGTGGCTCCTGAGCGTCAGAACTGGGTCTTCAGAGTTGGGGAGTCATCTCCTGCGCAGGACTGACCCGGGTGCCCAGCGCCCTCTTCTGGAGGGTGTGATTGCGGCAGCTCTGGGAAGGACCCACTCTGCGGGAGGAGGGGGGATAGAGAGGGGGACTGCAAGCTCAAACTCCCCACCTCCCCAAGAAGCAGCCAGGTTGCAGAACCCTGCTTAGAAACCTAATAGCAAGGCTCTTGGAATGGTCTTGCCCACACTCCTCAGTCTCAGTTCCAGGCTGCTACTCTCCTCTCCATTCCGTGGAGTATCGAGGGAATCTCCCTATCCAGCTACCACATTGGGGATTTTCTCCATGTCTCCCTCGAGTTGTAATTTAACGAAATTTCAACTGTACACCAGCACCCATTAAAAAAAGAATGGGCTCGGTATGACTGGGGTTAAAACAACTGACCTGTGCGGCCGCCTCCCCTCCACTGCCCGCAAGGATGATTCCTCAGCAGGCGCTGACCCACGCCCTCTCTCATTCCTGTCTCTGCGCTCCGGAGATGGTCCTCCAGTTTAAGGCTGTGTGGCGTCAGCTCTTTGCGCTGGTGCGGAAGGGATAGGGCAGGTGCCCAGCTGGAAGCGGGGACCCACGTGGGGGGAGCGCGGAGACATGAGCGCCTCATCGCTTTCTGTGTTCAGTAGCAGAAGCGGCAGCAGAGACCTCTCTGGAAGGGGGCAACATGGCGCTGGCCATCTTCATCCCGGTCCTCATCATCTCCTTACTGCTGGGAGGAGCCTACATTTACATCACCAGGTAGGGGCTTGGGGTCGGGCATGGGCGGCTGCCACCTACTCAACCCCCAGCTCAGCGCTGTAGGGGGTAGGGAGGAGCAGACATTTCGCCTCTCTGAGCCTCAGGGTATGGTTATAGGGCTTTTATGATTCAACTCACCTCTGGGGTAAGTATGTATATGGGTTAGCTGAGCATACTCTGC